>JALPQD010000145.1:3017929-3031540 GCA_023101885.1 Typhlomys cinereus
GAACCGCCTCATGGAAGAAGAAGGAAGAGGGTTGTGAGGAGGACGATGTACATCCACTTCTTTTTCTTTGGAACGTTGTCAAGTGTCGGGGATTTGCAACTCCTAGACGATCTCTGTCTTAGGGTTCCGCACAGCGGGCAGTGATATCACTCATCTTTCTGCCGGTGCACACGAGTCCAAGATGTCCTTTTTCCTTCCCTGGGCCGAGTTTCCTCAAGGAGCGAGCTCATTTTGGAGTGCTTTTGAAGGGCTTTCGGCTGAAAACCGTCACCCCTGGTGCTGAGGAGGTAACAGGATATCCGCACCGTGTGGGTTGACTCCGAAGTGGAAGGGTTCAGACTTTGCCAGCGGCAGCACGAGGATGGCACGAGAGCGGGACTGCCTTTTCCCAGGAAGCCCTGGACTTGGTGGGGAAGAGCAGCGCGCCGAAGCGCGGGCCGCTTGGCTCCGCCAGGGCCTCTGCGGGAGGGAGGCTCAGTGCTGCAAGAGAGGTCTGTCGATCAGTCGGTGGATGGTGAGTGAGTGAGTGAGTGAGTGAGTGAGTGAGTGGAGTGAGTGAGTGCAGGGCGACCTTTGGTCCGGGCTGCAGGCGGGCGGAATCAGCAGGCAGCGGCTTTCCAGGAGACCCGCGCAGAGCGTGGCATTTCTTCTTTGGGAACCGAAGAGGCGGGCGGCGGCTGCGAGGTAGAGCGGGCGCAATTGGACTGACGGGTCGCCAGGGGCTCAAGTCTGCTCCCCGGGACTTGAGAGCCCCTGTGTGGAATGCCGGCGCGGCGCGCGCAGCGTCCTTAGCAACCGGGCTGAGGTTCGGGGAGCGCCTGAGTGAGTGAGCACCAGTACGTCCCTTTCTTTGCCAGGGGGCGGGGGAAGGGGTGGGGACCGTGGAGTTCGGGTTCCTCTCCCCGCACCGTTGCGCCAGAGATCCAGAGCAGGCCCCGCGGACCGCCTCAGCAGGCTGGGAGTGGGGGGCTCGGGAGAAGGATGAGTCTGCCCCACAACTCCCACCAAGCAGCTGATGGCAGAGAGGTGGCTTTGGGCTGGGCCCAGGAAAGCCGGGGAGAAACCCTTGGAAATTCTGCGGGACTCAATTGTCCCTGTCGCAGCCCCGCGAGGCTTGGGACCTGGAGTTTAGTGTGTGTGAGAAGGGAGAGGCGGAAGAAGTCGACTTGGAGGCTCCACCTGGAGCAGAAAGTCCACTTGAGCACGGAGGAGAGCCAGGGACAGAGAGCAGAGCGGTACCGGCTCCTTGTTCCTTGGCGCTCCCAAGTATGTCTGGATGCATCCATGCCGTCCACATGGCGTCCTTGGGATCCAGTGAGTCCTGGTTCTTCAGGGTTCTGATTTTCGCACACATTGTGGGAAGCACGGTTCCCTTTGGCCAGGCTCGCCGCTTCCCTCCCTGAGAAGAGCCTGGCCTGGGTTTGCATGGATGACTGGGAAGGAGAAGGGGCTCAGAACCAGTCCAGGTCCGAGGATTCCCCGGAGGAAGAGAGGCGAGGCCCCCTCTTGCTTCAGCTGGGCTGCTGGAGCCCGAAGAGTCGCTTCCCGGGTCCTCTTGCCCAGGGGCCATCCGATTTTCTGCGCAGGAGCCAGAGGGGCTGAGGCAGAAGGCCCCTTGCGGGGAAGGAGGGACCCGAGCTTCCTCCTTCCCCCAGGACCCCTTGCCTGCAGAGGAGGGCCCATCCTCCCGCGCAGGTGGGGCTCCGCAGGTGAGGAAGCGGCCTGCCAGGGCGGCCCACACCTTTCCCTTGCCCATGGCGGCCTGCGCGTCTCTGTAGGAAGCATATTCCTCGGGCGACAGGCTCTTGAGCCAGCGGTCCAGGCTCAGCCTGTAGCGCGCGCGCAGCTCCTCCGCCTGCCTCTCGTGAAGCTGCTTCAGGCTCCGCGGGAGTCGCTGCCAGCGTCTGCCGATCTCCACCCTGCGCTCCCTCGGGGGCAGATGCCTCAGCTCCTCGCTGGCCCAGCAATCTCGGTGAAACTTGTGGTATCCATTCATGGGGGGTTTCTCGGGTTCTCCCCGCAGCCGCAGCGTTCCCCCGTGGAGCTGGAGGGGTGTCCCGGAGAGGCTGGTCGGTGCGGGGGCCTGGAGGGCTGTCACCTTTCCCGGGGGCGGCTCCTGGGAGCCTTGGGCTGGGCGACGCGCGGGCACCAGGGATGTCTTGGAATGCCGGGCCGGGTCAGGGTGGTCTTCCTTGAATCGAGCCAGTTTCTCCTCGTAGAGCTCTTTCTCCTCGTGGAAGGCGCGCACGTACTGCTGCCTCACGTGCTCTGGGAGCTGCTTGTACTTCTCGCTCAGCAGTCTGCTGAGCTGCGGGTTGTTGAGGTCAGGGTACAGCCGAGAGTACTGGGCCCTCTGCTCCCTGTAGAAGCGCAGGTAGGCGGTCAGGGGCCTTTTGGGGAAGTCGGGGTGCTTCTTGGGCGCCTGAGCCTTGGGGAGGCGTTGCGCGCGGCGCTTGGCTTCCCGCACCAGCGCCGACAGGGTGCGCGACTTCCTCAGCTTGCGCGAAATCTCCAGCCACCTCAGTCTGCACATGTCCCCCGAGAACTTTCCAAAAGCTACTCTGTCCCAGTCCAGCTCGGCCTGGGTCTTCTTGAATCCTCGCCGATCGTCGGCTGCCACATTGTTCTCTATGGCTTCCAGGAGCCGCAGGGTGTCTCTCGGAGACCAGCACCCTTGCGTGGGAAGCGAGGCCATGTCCACTCAGGTCTCTCGCTCAGGCAGAGGCCCCAACAGCAGCTGGCCTCTTCACACACGCAGTCTCACGCACTCACGCACCTGGCACCGGGTGGGCACTTGCTAGGCTCGCTTGCTGGGGCGGACCTCAAGGAAGAAACACAAGGCTGAGTGCACGCACTGCACTCGCGATTCCGACTGTCCCGCAGTCTCTCCCGCGTGCTCTTGCTCGCAGAGAAAGGGGCCTTGGGATTCAGCAGTCTGTGAAGCCTGGGCTCTCGGGACAGGGGACGCCGCGATGTGCCTCTCTCGGGGGTCTTCCTGCAAGTGCCTGTGGGCGGAGCCCTCACTCCCTTGGCGGAAGCCCCTGCAGGCCCCACCCTGGCGGGATTCCCCAGCTCCGTGGTGAGATTAGGGGCAGGGCACACCTGAACACGCACTCAGCGCTCGGTCAGTTCTTTTCTCTTCTCTTCTGCCTGGCACGATCCCAGAACACGACAGGCTCAGCTCCCGGACACAGTGTCTATCTCACATCCTAGGTCAGTCGGAGGATGTGAGATACAAAACGAAAATAAATAAAATAAGAGAAAATAAAAATAAAGAAGTCCAGGAGCTAGTTGACATCTGAACTTCTGGGGTGCCTTGACCACACAGGTTGAGCAAGTTGCAATGGAAGGCTGAGACCTCGCCCACTCTGGTCGTCTGGACATGTTGTTCCGAATCAAAGAATTTTCCTGACCTATTCCATAAAGTGATTTGCATGGCGTACATTTGTGTATTTTGCGTATGATTATCTTTTACACAGTAGGTGTGTAAGTGAGTAACGTGATGCTTTTGGAAAACCTTTTTCTTTACATAGGTATTTATTTCTTTGGCATGCCACTCTGGAGCTCTGAGGGTGACCTCTGGAATCAGCCTGCAGGATTGCTCTACCTCCTTTTTGGCTTTTCTCTGATGTTTCTCGAGCTTGCCTTCCAGGAAGGTTAGCTGCCATTTCCAACAAGCATTTGAAGAATATTCTGGCACCCGATCTCAGGTCCTTCTGCTTGGGAGGCAGACACTTAACCCCTGAGCCATCTGACCCTTCCCCTAATTTCTTTTCTAGGAGAATTTTACAAGGACTGCATTCCTTATTGCTACACTCCAAACACACACACACACACACACACACACACACACACACACACACACACGTAGTCACAAACGCAAGCACAGGCATACATACTTAAAGAGGGAGGGGAGGGAGGGAGAGAGAGAGAGAGAGAGAGAGAGAGAGAGAGAGAGAGAGAGAGAGAGAGAGAGAGAGAGAAGAGAGCATATTTTTTGACCTGTTGAGAGCTACCATTTCCAGTACAGGACTTGATAAGAGACAGAATAACTCCTCTGCCTCTGCCCATATGGAAGCAACTGCATCGGTTCGCTTTCCTCTATGTGAACTGATGAAGCCCCCAGCCCTTTCTCCAACTGGACTATTTTCATCTAGACTTTGAAAACTACAATTGAACCACTGCTTTCAAGGTTTCTTTTTTGGGAATCACTTCCTTCTTCCCCCTTGAAAACCGATTTCTTAAAAATATCTGTTGGACTGCTTGATAACAGTTCTGTGTAGACCCGACTTCAACTTTTTCGAGTACTGAATTGCGATGGATTTCCAAGCAATTTCCCCTCTTTCTGAGTCGAAAGAATGATAGGAAGGGGAGGGAGAGTTGGCAACATCTTCCACCTGTAGGAATTTCTTACTTTCCCTCTCTATGGATTCTGTAGATCCAGAGGATTGCTGTATTGCAGTCAGAGAGAGTAGTTTACTCAACCTCCTTTTCCCTTCCTAGTGTAGAACAATATTATTCCCATTTTGAACTTTGGTCACTGTACAGCTTGTAAGGCAGACACTCGGACTTAGAACCGCCTCATGGAAGGAAGGAAGAGGGTTGTGAGGACGATGCACATCCACTTCTTTTTCTTTGGAAGTTGTCAAGTGTCGGGGATTTGATCCTCTAAGACGATCTCTGTCTTAGGGTTCCGCACAGCGGGCAGTGATATCACTCATCTTTCTGCCGGTGCACACGAGTCCAAGATGTCCTATTCCTTCCCTGGGCGAGTTTCCTAAGGAGCGAGCTCATTTTTGGAGTGTTTGAAGGCTTTCGGCTGAAACCGTCCCCCTGGTGCTGAGGAGGTAACAGGATATCCGCACCGTGTGGGTTGACTCCGAAGTGGAAGGGTTCCAGACTTTGCCAGCGGCAGCACGAGGATGGCACGAGAGCGGGGACTGCCTTTTCCCAGGAAGCCCTGGACTTGGTTGGGGAAGAGCAGCGCGCCGCAGCGGGGCCGCTTGGCATCCGCCAGGGCCTCTGCGGGAGGGAGGCTCAGTGCTGCAGAGAGGTCTGTCGATCAGTCGGTGGATGGGTGAGTGAGTGAGTGAGTGAGTGAGTGAGTGAGTGAGTGAGTGAGTGCAGGGCGACCTTCGGTCCGGGCTGCAGGCGGGCGGAATCAGCAGGCGGCGGCTTTCCCAGGAGACCCGCGCAGAGCGTGGCATTTCTACTTCGGAACCGAAGAGGCGGGTGGCGGCTGCGAGGTAGAGCGGGCGCAATTGGACTGACGGGTCGCCAGGGGCTCAAGTCTGCTCCCCGGGACTTGAGAGCCCCTGTGTGGAATGCCGGCGCGGCGCGCGCAGCGTCCTTAGCAACCGGGCTGAGGTTCGGGGAGCGCCTGAGTGAGTGAGCACCAGTACGTCCCTTTCTTTGCCAGGGGGCGGGGGAAGGGGTGGGGACCGTGGAGTTCGGGTTCCTCTCCCCGCACCGTTGCGCCAGAGATCCAGAGCAGGCCCCGCGGACCGCCTCAGCAGGCTGGGAGTGGGGGGCTCGGGAGAAGGATGAGTCTGCCCCACAACTCCCACCAAGCAGCTGATGGCAGAGAGGTGGCTTTGGGCTGGGCCCAGGAAAGCCGGGGAGAAACCCTTGGAAATTCTGCGGGACTCAATTGTCCCTGTCGCAGCCCCGCGAGGCTTGGGACCTGGAGTTTAGTGTGTGTGAGAAGGGAGAGGCGGAAGAAGTCGACTTGGAGGCTCCACCTGGAGCAGAAAGTCCACTTGAGCACGGAGGAGAGCCAGGGACAGAGAGCAGAGCGGTACCGGCTCCTTGTTCCTTGGCGCTCCCAAGTATGTCTGGATGCATCCATGCCGTCCACATGGCGTCCTTGGGATCCAGTGAGTCCTGGTACTTCAGGGTTCTGATTTTCGCACACATTGTGGGAAGCACGGTTCCCTTTGGCCAGGCTCGCCGCTTCCCTCCCTGAGAAGAGCCTGGCCTGGGTTTGCATGGATGACTGGGAAGGAGAAGGGGCTCAGAACCAGTCCAGGTCCGAGGATTCCCCGGAGGAAGAGAGGCGAGGCACCCCTCTTGCTTCAGCTGGGCTGCTGGAGCCCGAAGAGTCGCTTCCCGGGTCCTCTTGCCCAGGGGCCACCGATTTTCTACGCAGGAGCCAGAGGGGCTGAGGCAGAAGGCCCCTTGCGGGGAAGGAGGGACCCGAGCTTCCTCCTTCCCCCAGGACCCCTTGCCTGCAGAGGAGGGCCCATCCTCCCGCGCAGGTGGGGCTCCGCAGGTGAGGAAGCGGCCTGCCAGGGCGGCCCACACCTTTCCCTTGCCCATGGCGGCCTGCGCGTCTCTGTAGGAAGCATATTCCTCGGGCGACAGGCTCTTGAGCCAGCGGTCCAGGCTCAGCCTGTAGCGCGCGCGCAGCTCCTCCGCCTGCCTCTCGTGAAGCTGCTTCAGGCTCCGCGGGAGTCGCTGCCAGCGTCTGCCGATCTCCACCCTGCGCTCCCTCGGGGGCAGATGCCTCAGCTCCTCGCTGGCCCAGCAATCTCGGTGAAACTTGTGGTATCCATTCATGGGGGGTTTCTCGGGTTCTCCCCGCAGCCGCAGCGTTCCCCCGTGGAGCTGGAGGGGTGTCCCGGAGAGGCTGGTCGGTGCGGGGGCCTGGAGGGCTGTCACCTTTCCCGGGGGCGGCTCCTGGGAGCCTTGGGCTGGGCGACGCGCGGGCACCAGGGATGTCTTGGAATGCCGGGCCGGGTCAGGGTGGTCTTCCTTGAATCGAGCCAGTTTCTCCTCGTAGAGCTCTTTCTCCTCGTGGAAGGCGCGCACGTACTGCTGCCTCACGTGCTCTGGGAGCTGCTTGTACTTCTCGCTCAGCAGTCTGCTGAGCTGCGGGTTGTTGAGGTCAGGGTACAGCCGAGAGTACTGGGCCCTCTGCTCCCTGTAGAAGCGCAGGTAGGCGGTCAGGGGCCTTTTGGGGAAGTCGGGGTGCTTCTTGGGCGCCTGAGCCTTGGGGAGGCGTTGCGCGCGGCGCTTGGCTTCCCGCACCAGCGCCGACAGGGTGCGCGACTTCCTCAGCTGGCGCGAAATCTCCAGCCACCTCAGTCTGCACATGTCCCCCGAGAACTTTCCAAAAGCTACTCTGTCCCAGTCCAGCTCGGCCTGGGTCTTCTTGAATCCTCGCCGATCGTCGGCTGCCACATTGTTCTCTATGGCTTCCAGGAGCCGCAGGGTGTCTCTCGGAGACCAGCACCCTTGCGTGGGAAGCGAGGCCATGTCCACTCAGGTCTCTCGCTCAGGCAGAGGCCCCAACAGCAGCTGGCCTCTTCACACACGCAGTCTCACGCACTCACGCACCTGGCACCGGGTGGGCACTTGCTAGGCTCGCTTGCTGGGGCGGACCTCAAGGAAGAAACACAAGGCTGAGTGCACGCACTGCACTCGCGATTCCGACTGTCCCGCAGTCTCTCCCGCGTGCTCTTGCTCGCAGAGAAAGGGGCCTTGGGATTCAGCAGTCTGTGAAGCCTGGGCTCTCGGGACAGGGGACGCCGCGATGTGCCTCTCTCGGGGGTCTTCCTGCAAGTGCCTGTGGGCGGAGCCCTCACTCCCTTGGCGGAAGCCCCTGCAGGCCCCACCCTGGCGGGATTCCCCAGCTCCGTGGTGAGATTAGGGGCAGGGCACACCTGAACACGCACTCAGCGCTCGGTCAGTTCTTTTCTCTTCTCTTCTGCCTGGCACGATCCCAGAACACGACAGGCTCAGCTCCCGGACACAGTGTCTATCTCACATCCTAGGTCAGTCGGAGGATGTGAGATACAAAACGAAAATAAATAAAATAAGAGAAAATAAAAATAAAGAAGTCCAGGAGCTAGTTGACATCTGAACTTCTGGGGTGCCTTGACCACACAGGTTGAGCAAGTTGCAATGGAAGGCTGAGACCTCGCCCACTCTGGTCGTCTGGACATGTTGTTCCGAATCAAAGAATTTTCCTGACCTATTCCATAAAGTGATTTGCATGGCGTACATTTGTGTATTTTGCGTATGATTATCTTTTACACAGTAGGTGTGTAAGTGAGTAACGTGATGCTTTTGGAAAACCTTTTTCTTTACATAGGTATTTATTTCTTTGGCATGCCACTCTGGAGCTCTGAGGGTGACCTCTGGAATCAGCCTGCAGGATTGCTCTACCTCCTTTTTGGCTTTTCTCTGATGTTTCTCGAGCTTGCCTTCCAGGAAGGTTAGCTGCCATTTCCAACAAGCATTTGAAGAATATTCTGGCACCCGATCTCAGGTCCTTCTGCTTGGGAGGCAGACACTTAACCCCTGAGCCATCTGACCCTTCCCCTAATTTCTTTTCTAGGAGAATTTTACAAGGACTGCATTCCTTATTGCTACACTCCAAACACACACACACACACACACACACACACACACACACACACACACACGTAGTCACAAACGCAAGCACAGGCATACATACTTAAAGAGGGAGGGGAGGGAGGGAGAGAGAGAGAGAGAGAGAGAGAGCGAGAGAGAGGAGGAGAGAGAGAGAGAGAGAGAGAGGAGAGAGAGAGAGAGAGCATATTTTTTGACCTGTTGAGAGCTACCATTTCCAGAATAACTCCTCTGCCTCTGCCCATATGGAAGCAACTGCATCGGTTCGCTTTCCTCTATGTGAACTGATGAAGCCCCCAGCCCTTTCTCCAACTGGACTATTTTCATCTAGACTTTGAAAACTACAATTGAACCACTGCTTTCAAGGTTTCTTTTTTGGGAATCACTTCCTTCTTCCCCCTTGAAAACCGATTTCTTAAAAATATCTGTTGGACTGCTTGATAACAGTTCTGTGTAGACCCGACTTCAACTTTTTCGAGTACTGAATTGCGATGGATTTCCAAGCAATTTCCCCTCTTTCTGAGTCGAAAGAATGATAGGAAGGGGAGGGAGAGTTGGCAACATCTTCCACCTGTAGGAATTTCTTACTTTCCCTCTCTATGGATTCTGTAGATCCAGAGGATTGCTGTATTGCAGTCAGAGAGAGTAGTTTACTCAACCTCCTTTTCCCTTCCTAGTGTAGAACAATATTATTCCCATTTTGAACTTTGGTCACTGTACAGCTTGTAAGGCAGACACTCGGACTTAGAACCGCCTCATGGAAGGAAGGAAGAGGGTTGTGAGGACGATGCACATCCACTTCTTTTTCTTTGGAAGTTGTCAAGTGTCGGGGATTTGATCCTCTAAGACGATCTCTGTCTTAGGGTTCCGCACAGCGGGCAGTGATATCACTCATCTTTCTGCCGGTGCACACGAGTCCAAGATGTCCTATTCCTTCCCTGGGCGAGTTCCCTAAGGAGCGAGCTCATTTTTGGAGTGTTTGAAGGCTTTCGGCTGAAACCGTCCCCCTGGTGCTGAGGAGGTAACAGGATATCCGCACCGTGTGGGTTGACTCCGAAGTGGAAGGGTTCCAGACTTTGCCAGCGGCAGCACGAGGATGGCACGAGAGCGGGGACTGCCTTTTCCCAGGAAGCCCTGGACTTGGTTGGGGAAGAGCAGCGCGCCGCAGCGGGGCCGCTTGGCATCCGCCAGGGCCTCTGCGGGAGGGAGGCTCAGTGCTGCAGAGAGGTCTGTCGATCAGTCGGTGGATGGGTGAGTGAGTGAGTGAGTGAGTGAGTGAGTGAGTGAGTGAGTGCAGGGCGACCTTCGGTCCGGGCTGCAGGCGGGCGGAATCAGCAGGCGGCGGCTTTCCCAGGAGACCCGCGCAGAGCGTGGCATTTCTTCTTTGGGAACCGAAGAGGCGGGCGGGCGGCTGCGAGGTAGAGCGGGCGCAATTGGACTGACGGGTCGCCAGGGGCTCAAGTCTGCTCCCCGGGACTTGAGAGCCCTGTGTGGAATGCCGGCGCGGCGCGCGCAGCGTCCTTAGCAACCGGGCTGAGGTTCGGGGAGCGCCTGAGTGAGTGAGCACCAGTACGTCCCTTTCTTTGCCAGGGGGCGGGGGAAGGGGTGGGGACCGTGGAGTTCGGGTTCCTCTCCCCGCACCGTTGCGCCAGAGATCCAGAGCAGGCCCCGCGGACCGCCTCAGCAGGCTGGGAGTGGGGGGCTCGGGAGAAGGATGAGTCTGCCCCACAACTCCCACCAAGCAGCTGATGGCAGAGAGGTGGCTTTGGGCTGGGCCCAGGAAAGCCGGGGAGAAACCCTTGGAAATTCTGCGGGACTCAATTGTCCCTGTCGCAGCCCCGCGAGGCTTGGGACCTGGAGTTTAGTGTGTGTGAGAAGGGAGAGGCGGAAGAAGTCGACTTGGAGGCTCCACCTGGAGCAGAAAGTCCACTTGAGCACGGAGGAGAGCCAGGGACAGAGAGCAGAGCGGTACCGGCTCCTTGTTCCTTGGCGCTCCCAAGTATGTCTGGATGCATCCATGCCGTCCACATGGCGTCCTTGGGATCCAGTGAGTCCTGGTACTTCAGGGTTCTGATTTTCGCACACATTGTGGGAAGCACGGTTCCCTTTGGCCAGGCTCGCCGCTTCCCTCCCTGAGAAGAGCCTGGCCTGGGTTTGCATGGATGACTGGGAAGGAGAAGGGGCTCAGAACCAGTCCAGGTCCGAGGATTCCCCGGAGGAAGAGAGGCGAGGCCCCCCTCTTGCTTCAGCTGGGCTGCTGGAGCCCGAAGAGTCGCTTCCCGGGTCCTCTTGCCCAGGGGCCATGCGATTTTCTGCGCAGGAGCCAGAGGGGCTGAGGCAGAAGGCCCCTTGCGGGGAAGGAGGGACCCGAGCTTCCTCCTTCCCCCAGGACCCCTTGCCTGCAGAGGAGGGCCCATCCTCCCGCGCAGGTGGGGCTCCGCAGGTGAGGGAAGCGGCCTGCCAGGGCGGCCCACACCTTTCCCTTGCCCATGGCGGCCTGCGCGTCTCTGTAGGAAGCATATTCCTCGGGCGACAGGCTCTTGAGCCAGCGGTCCAGGCTCAGCCTGTAGCGCGCGCGCAGCTCCTCCGCCTGCCTCTCGTGAAGCTGCTTCAGGCTCCGCGGGAGTCGCTGCCAGCGTCTGCCGATCTCCACCCTGCGCTCCCTCGGGGGCAGATGCCTCAGCTCCTCGCTGGCCCAGCAATCTCGGTGAAACTTGTGGTATCCATTCATGGGGGGTTTCTCGGGTTCTCCCCGCAGCCGCAGCGTTCCCCCGTGGAGCTGGAGGGGTGTCCCGGAGAGGCTGGTCGGTGCGGGGGCCTGGAGGGCTGTCACCTTTCCCGGGGGCGGCTCCTGGGAGCCTTGGGCTGGGCGACGCGCGGGCACCAGGGATGTCTTGGAATGCCGGGCCGGGTCAGGGTGGTCTTCCTTGAATCGAGCCAGTTTCTCCTCGTAGAGCTCTTTCTCCTCGTGGAAGGCGCGCACGTACTGCTGCCTCACGTGCTCTGGGAGCTGCTTGTACTTCTCGCTCAGCAGTCTGCTGAGCTGCGGGTTGTTGAGGTCAGGGTACAGCCGAGAGTACTGGGCCCTCTGCTCCCTGTAGAAGCGCAGGTAGGCGGTCAGGGGCCTTTTGGGGAAGTCGGGGTGCTTCTTGGGCGCCTGAGCCTTGGGGAGGCGTTGCGCGCGGCGCTTGGCTTCCCGCACCAGCGCCGACAGGGTGCGCGACTTCCTCAGCTTGGCGCGAAATCTCCAGCCACCTCAGTCTGCACATGTCCCCCGAGAACTTTCCAAAAGCTACTCTGTCCCAGTCCAGCTCGGCCTGGGTCTTCTTGAATCCTCGCCGATCGTCGGCTGCCACATTGTTCTCTATGGCTTCCAGGAGCCGCAGGGTGTCTCTCGGAGACCAGCACCCTTGCGTGGGAAGCGAGGCCATGTCCACTCAGGTCTCTCGCTCAGGCAGAGGCCCCAACAGCAGCTGGCCTCTTCACACACGCAGTCTCACGCACTCACGCACCTGGCACCGGGTGGGCACTTGCTAGGCTCGCTTGCTGGGGCGGACCTCAAGGAAGAAACACAAGGCTGAGTGCACGCACTGCACTCGCGATTCCGACTGTCCCGCAGTCTCTCCCGCGTGCTCTTGCTCGCAGAGAAAGGGGCCTTGGGATTCAGCAGTCTGTGAAGCCTGGGCTCTCGGGACAGGGGACGCCGCGATGTGCCTCTCTCGGGGGTCTTCCTGCAAGTGCCTGTGGGCGGAGCCCTCACTCCCTTGGCGGAAGCCCCTGCAGGCCCCACCCTGGCGGGATTCCCCAGCTCCGTGGTGAGATTAGGGGCAGGGCACACCTGAACACGCACTCAGCGCTCGGTCAGTTCTTTTCTCTTCTCTTCTGCCTGGCACGATCCCAGAACACGACAGGCTCAGCTCCCGGACACAGTGTCTATCTCACATCCTAGGTCAGTCGGAGGATGTGAGATACAAACGAAAATAAATAAAATAAGAGAAAATAAAAATAAAGAAGTCCAGGAGCTAGTTGACATCTGAACTTCTGGGGTGCCTTGACCACACAGGTTGAGCAAGTTGCAATGGAAGGCTGAGACCTCGCCCACTCTGGTCGTCTGGACATGTTGTTCCGAATCAAAGAATTTTCCTGACCTATTCCATAAAGTGATTTGCATGGCGTACATTTGTGTATTTTGCGTATGATTATCTTTTACACAGTAGGTGTGTAAGTGAGTAACGTGATGCTTTTGGAAAACCTTTTTCTTTACATAGGTATTTATTTCTTTGGCATGCCACTCTGGAGCTCTGAGGGTGACCTCTGGAATCAGCCTGCAGGATTGCTCTACCTCCTTTTTGGCTTTTCTCTGATGTTTCTCGAGCTTGCCTTCCAGGAAGGTTAGCTGCCATTTCCAACAAGCATTTGAAGAATATTCTGGCACCCGATCTCAGGTCCTTCTGCTTGGGAGGCAGACACTTAACCCCTGAGCCATCTGACCCTTCCCCTAATTTCTTTTCTAGGAGAATTTTACAAGGACTGCATTCCTTATTGCTACACTCCAAACACAACACACACACACACACACACACACACACACACAAACACGTAGTCACAAACGCAAGCACAGGCATACATACTAAGAGGGAGGGGAGGGAGGGAGGAGAGAGAGAGAGAGAGAGAGAGGAGAGAGAGAGCGAGAGAGAGAAGAGAGAGAGAGAGAGAGAAGAGAGCATATTTTTTGACCTGTTGAGAGCTACCATTTCCAGTACAGGACTTGATAAGAGACAGAATAACTCTCTGCCTCTGCCATATGGAAGCAACTGCATCGGTTCGCTTTCCTCTATGTGAACTAGATGTGAAGCCACAAGCCCTTTCTCCAACTGGACTATTTTCATCTAGACTTGGAAACTACAATTGAACCACTGCTTTCAAGGTTTTCTTTTTGGAATCACTTCCTTCTTTCCCCCTTGAAAACCGATTTCTTAAAAAATATCTGTTGGACTGCTTGATATACAGTTTCTGTGTAGACCCGACTTCCTTCAAACTTTTTCGAGTACTGATTGCGATGGATTTCCAAGCAATTTCCCCTCTTTCTGAGTCGAAAGAATGATAGGAAGGGGAGGGAGAGTTGGCAACATCTTCCACCTGTAGGAATTTCTTACTTTCCCTCTCTATGGATTCTGTAGATCCAGAGGATTGCTGTATTGCAGTCAGAGAGAGTAGTTTACTCAACCTCCTTTT
>JALPQD010000145.1:3031565-3117373 GCA_023101885.1 Typhlomys cinereus
CTCTCTCTAGAGAGAGAGAGAGAGAGAGAGAGAGAGAGTTTAGTACCTATCAAAGAGGAATAGGCAGTAGTGACAGGGACAAGTAAGTGGCCACAAGCCAAAGGATTCTGCGCAAAACCCAGGAGCTAGGAAATACTCCTGTGGAGTCTTGGAATGGAACATATCTCTGCAAACATCTCCAGCTCAGCCCCATGATACTGATTCAGCCTTATGCTTCCAGAACTATGAGAGCATAATTTATTTTTCAATGCTATCAAGCTTGTGATAATTTGTCATACCAGCTGTTGGAAGCTAATACACCTGAGTAACATTTTTAGGCTATTAACTAATTTACTAAAATCAAGTGTTAAGCTGAAAGTAGAGGCAGATTTAAAGCTGCCTTTCAATATAGTCTTAAGGCATATTTTAGCAATGAGACATCGTCATATGGCATGTCCCTATGGAAAATGATATAAATATAATTACTGTATTATGTGGTGAGCATGAAAAATGTGGGCAATGCTGATAAATAAGACTGCATACAAAACCTTTATGTACATTTTCTCTTTAAAGGAGATAAATGCACCCCGTGCATATTATTATCACAATGACTAGAGTGTATCACATTTCAATTCAATAAATGATTATTATCACAATGACAAGAGTGTATCACATTTCAGTAAATGACTATATGTTGGTGTGCCTGAGCAAACAAATGGAAATATAGTTTAGATGAATGTGAATAAATATAAAAATTTCTGGAACATGTGGGCAGCCAGTTTATTCTATTGGATGGAAGGATGAAATAGATGAGTGAATGAATGGGTGGATGGGTGGATAGGTGGATGATAAGTAAGTAGATAAGTGGTGGTGTGGATGAATGAAGCAGTTGGAAGCGTGGATGACTGGCTGGCTGGCTGGTTGAGTTTGTTGGGTGGTGTAGGTGGATGAAGGGATGGATGGCTGAGTGATTGTTAGATTGATGGATAGAAGGAGATTGGGTGGATGGATGGATGGATGATGGATGAGATGGATGGATGGATGGATGGGTAATGGATGGGTGAGTGGACAGGTGGGCAATGGAATGGAGAAATGAAGGATCCTGGGTAAAGAACGCTTGGGCTCAATTGTGCTGGACTCGAAAGGCTGTGGTTTTGTGATTGCGCCGTCACTATATGAAGAACTTTTCCCATTAGAATGGTCTGCTCCACTGTTTGCAGGAGGCGAGCACCTGCGAACCAGTGGAGAACATGTGAGGCCCTTGTTTATCCACAGCATGGGTGGGGAGGAGGAGGAAGAGCGCAGTGTGGAATGCGACTGTGGTGGCCTGGTCAGAGGTGTCAGAGCTCATTGCTCAAGCATGAGGACCTGAATTCAGATTCCTCGCACCTGGCAAGAATCATGGGGGTGCATGTTTGAACCCCAACACTTCAGAAGAGGGAAGTGAAATAGGAGGCTGAGAATCCGAATCCGAATCATCGAGGTCCAGGTTGACTGAAACAGTGAGGAGGAAGACAGGGGATGGGGGAGGAAGCTTGACATTGACCTCTGACATTCAGTATTGATCTCTGCAATGTGTTCTTATGCCACCCTCACAAATACACATATGCACACATGCACACACGCATGCATGCATTCATACACACAAAAAACATGTAAATGTTTCCATCAGGTCAGGTTTGAGTCAGGTTTTGAAATGTGTGAATAACCCAGAATGCGGGCAAAGCATTTACTTCGGAGGCTTCGCTTTCTGTTTGCAGCCTTCTGCTCCTTGAGAGATTTCCCCTTGAGTTGTGGGTATAGTTTTCATGGGCAGGTCTCATTTTTGACCTGTGAGTGAGAAGAATAATTTTTGAGGCAGTGAAAATAAATACCCACCGACTATTAAGTACACGAATGGGTCTCAGGGCTACAAGATATCAGCCCTGCTATCTGAAATGTAAATATCTCCTGAAATTCCCATTTAAGAGCAGATTTCACTTGCACGTTAGACTGCTACATCTTCCTGAAAAATATACACACCCTAGCGAGGGAATAAACACATCGTTACACTTTCATGACAGATAAGCTCCGCTCTGTTCGGGTGTAAACTCATTTTTCTTGGGTTGACCTTTAAATAGTATTGTGCTATTGTATGGGATTTAAATCAATAATTTTGTCAAAGGAAAATACACTGCGAGTTTTTTTTCTTTATCATTTAAACAGTTCTGTGAACTCTCAAGCAATGGCTCTCAACATGCTTTTTATCAGAAAGGGGAGATGGAGGTAGGGATGGGGAGGGACACCCACAGAATGAAACTCACCCAGCAGCCAGGAGGTACGAGTCAGGGGCCCGCCGCAGCTCTGCGGGTCTGGGGGTTCAGTGCGGTGGATGTGGGGCTCTGGCAGGGCCCTGCTTTGTGTCACAGGCAGCCTGGATGGAGGTGGCAGTGTGGGCTGCAATTGGTGGCATCCTACCTTTTCTGGATTCCCGTTTGGCAAGTCAAGCGTCGGAGTGTCCCAGGTGTGAGGAGGTTAAAATGAGAAGAACCCAGTAGTTATGAAGCAGCAATAATGAGTTTCCTTCTCCTTACCATGGATTTGTGTGATCTACAACTTGCAATTAAGCATGGCTTGGTGACTCAGTGATGAATGAATGTACAGCTCCTAAAGGAGGGAAACCACCCTCCCGCCACATCCTTCATGATGTTTACAGCTGGGTACCTATTAACAGGAAGATGGAAAGGGCCATTTACAATTCAGTAACCTTTATGACAGTGAACTCTTTAATCAGCATTTTATTTCCTTTGTAACACTTTAGTCATCTACAAATGTCAGAATAAAATAGGGCCATGAAATATTTAGGATCGGCATGTGCAAATTGACTTGCCTTGATTTAAGCTGCTGTGTCTTTTCATTTTGTTGTTTTGGGAGCTTTTACTTTTATTGAAAGACAATTTATAACTAAATGCTCCCCACAGTGACTGGCATTAGGAAAGGAGGCATTTCAGAGCGCCAAGTTCTGGTTCTATAAAATGTGTTGATGCTTGCTATATTGGGCAATAAGTTATTCAAATAAAAACATTAGGAAAGGCTTTGCATTTCAGAGCAGCGTTTAGGAGAGGTGCAGCGGACTCTGCAGTGTCTAAGACAAATACCCAGGCATATTTTAGAAAGGTGATTAAGTATGAAGTACATCGATAATAATTTAAGTCAGTTATGGCGTGCACCTGAACTATGCATTATTGTCTCGCATTATTCTCCTAGTGGGATTTCTGGGGCTTTTTCAATTCGACAATAACCACCTTTCAGTTTTCTTGGATTGTCACAAATGTATATAATGCATATTAGCAGAACTGCCGTGTTTATATTTTTCCAAAGTCTTTGAATGGTGATTGTGTTACTGTGTTAGATGATGGAATTATTAGTTTCCACTCACGTCTTTTGTTAAGCTAATCCAGTTGAAGCCAGCCAACCTCAATGGGGGCCTCTGAAGATTTGGCCTGGTGTGGAACCTTTCTACCTTCTTTGGGGGGAAGGCTCCCGTTGACCATTTATTGTCCATGGGCTGCTCTTTGTCAGGGTCAGTGAAAGTCTTGGCCTTGGGCTGGCCATGTGGAAGCGCCTTCTATACTGCTCCGCAAAGTACTAGGAAGGCAGCTGATTATGGGAACCAGCAGGAGGGAGTCAGAAGACCAGGCCTTGGGGTCAGTTGGTCCCCAGCCCTATCTTGGACTCTGTGTCAAGGAATAGGGAGGGCCTTTCTCAGTTTTCCCAGTGGTCTCCTGAGCTGATCTCCTGGATTAGGTGGCCTCTAGATGTCACCAAGGAGAGGAGAGGAGGGAGCCAAGAACACTGAGGTTAAATTCAAATAGCCGTGAATGTGGCGTTTCTGTGACGTACACTGTGTTAAACGGGAGCCCTAAAAGTAATGTCTAGTCCTAGATGATGGAAAGTCAATTATGGGAGAGGGGGACAGGACACTGTTGTATTGTCACTGTTGTTGAAGAGGAAATGAGCTTATCGAAGTAGTTAGCAGAGAGCAAAGATCGACTGTGGCGTTCCCCTTCCCTCCATCTCAAGACAGAACAGCATTCCCAAGGTTCTTCTGGTAGCATCACCCTGCAAAGTATCAGCACTGGTAATTCACATACCCCCGAGGAAAGTTGGGACATGAATTTCTCACTAGAGGGTGTCCCCGGCTAAGCTGGGGTAAGAGCTAGAGGGAGACCTAGGGATTAGAAGTTGTGTCTCTGGCCAGGAAAGAGGGCTGTGGAGCTTGAAGATAGCCTTTGCTCTCTCTTCTTACCTCTCCCCTCTTGTTCATCTGAGGAGCTCCCTCTGTGACTTGGTGCTAAGGGTTCTTGGAGCATAGGATGGGGGGGGAAGCACATGACTTCTCTTAAAGGGGTCTGCAATGGGAAGGGTTGGGTTTTCTTCACATATAAAACCAACTCTGGCTGCTTAGAGGAAGAAGTCCTGAGCCCCCTGGGAGCTGGGAGGAGCACAAAAGGAGTGACAATGCAGCTCCCATAGAAGTGGTGAATGCAAAATTAGCAGAGGGCAGGAGAACATTTCATTAAAAACTTCGTTCCCCTCCTGTGTCCTCTGTCACCTGTATCCCCAAAGTAGAACCTTTAGAGGCCAGAAACAGCAGTGCCCACACATTCTTGCTAGCTATAGCTCACACAGTTTTCCAGTGTTTAATTCACTGAATTTTATTTTTTTTTGCTAATTTTGAACTTTTGAGATTATTTCTAAATTATAAAGTGCCGTGAAGCCTAATCATAGCAAGTTTGTCAAAAAAGAATGAAAAGATAGAGATATAAAACGTCTCTTTCGTTTCCGTTACACGATCACAACTGTTATTATTTGAGGACCTCAGGAAGCTCAAGGCCCTGTGATTAAGACAGGAGCCATGAATCCTTTCATTGTCTTTTCTCTGGTGACGTGAGAGATCAGACCCATCTGTCATGTCATCTCACTGTGTAACCGTTTCTTGCTCGTTCGAGATAGGCTCTCACTGTGCAACCCAGACTGGCCTTAGCTCATAGGCAATCCTCCTGCTTCAGCCTGCTGAAGGTCGAGATTGTAGACATGAACTGCCACCCCGGCAATAATGAGGACCTTTCAGCAACTCTGTGGATAAAAATTTCTGACTGCCACGCCTGGTGACCTAGTTCTCATTCCTGGAGTCCAAGGGTGTAGAGGAGAGGACCCACTCTTGCAGGTTATCCTCTGACATGCTGTTATGCTCGTGTGTACCTGTGCACACATGCATGCGTACATGCACACACATGCACACAGAGTAAATGAATAAATAATGTCTAAAGATTGTATTCTATTCCACCAAACGAGCCTGTTTTTGTTACTGAAAAAAAGTTAAGAAACATTTTTAAAACTCCATTAGGGCTAAGTATTCACTGTCAGTGCCAAGCATAAGTGTTTTTTTTTTTTAAAAATCCGAACTACTTCCTGAGGAATGAGTGGCTGGTAGAGAATTGGAAGGTAAAAACACCCTTTGTTGTGGTGTTGGATGCATGCGTGTGACTCAGGAGCCTGTCAGGTTTTTTCTGAGCTCTGGGCTGGACAGTGTTCCAGGTTCATATGATTTCTAAGAGCTTGAATTTTGCCAGAAGCTTTTATTTTTTCTTGAAGGTTCTGAGGTCCTCATGTCGCACTTCTGACCTGGTACACATGGGATTCGTGTGTTAGCAGACACCAGGGATCAAGATCAAGAAGGCAAACTAGATGTGCCAGCAGCAGGAACAAGACGAGGATGCGTGACGTGCCAAGCATCCCGCAGGGGCTGTCACACTGCTGGGGTCTCACTTTTGCCTCAAGACAATCTTCTGGCCCGTCAGGGCTGATTTTATCGTTTCATGGAGAGGAAACAGAAACCACATGTGATATCAAGTGACGTCCAGAGGTGTCGGGGTGACGGAGTTTGAATTTGAACCTAAGCCTCCTGCCACAGAGCCTCTTGTCTAAAGAAAGGCGAGGAGAGAGTGTGGCATGAGGTGCAGGACCACTGTCCTCTGATAAGCACGATACAGCGGCCATGTCCACTTTGTACTGGACCATCAGGCCTCTCATTCTAGTCCATCTCTATTATATATTTCTTATCATACATTGCAATCAATATAATAACTTATTTATTCATCTGTTTATATTATTTACATCCATTTATTTATATACAAGCCTATTTTATTTGTTTTTTATTATTTATTTTTTATTTATTATTATGGGCTATCTATTCTAATTATTTGTTATCAGAGTCTACTTTTCTCTCCTGCATAGAAACTCACTGTAGGGAGCAGCATGGTGCAGCTCAAAGCTCAAGAGCTTGGGTCAGCCAGTCTCAGCCTTAGGAGCATCTTTGAGATCGGAATTTAAAAAAAAAAGAAAAACCTGCTGTGGTGATCTTCATAGCTCCGCGAAGTTTGCCATTTTTGTAACCTGAGCTGATGCGTGGGTTCGGTGGACCTATGCCATCAGTGAAGGGGAAAGGGGGAAAGGGAGCAAGAACTATGAGTTTAAGTTCATGATAATATTCTCTGTGTATTATATTATTATGCATTCTCTTATGTGTGTATTATAGTCTATCATGTATATTATTATCATACAATTTATCATGCATATCTTATAGTTACATCATCTTGCATATGTTTATTATATACAGTTTATTATATATATTTTTATAGTTCCAGGGCCTCTTAATTAGCCCTGGCATGTAGGGTCTTTGCTGATCTCTGTTATTCTGCAGACCCCCTCGTGAATTGTTGAAATCACAAAACGCACTTTTGCCTGGAACTTTAGAGTTCTATGGATTTGTGGTTGGAGGAGGAAATTAAATCCCTCCTATCAAGGGGTGTGTGTGTGTGTGTGGTGTGTGTGTGGTGTGTGTGTGTTTGCTTATTTGGGGGGAAGTGGGGTCTAAACTCCTTGGGCCCTATCAGAATCTTTTTTCTCTGCTGTGCTGGGCAGAAGGCTTGCTAGACACAGGTCAGGCTGGGAATAGAGAATGACTTGCTCTTCAAAGAGCTACTAATTTGGGAGCGATTGGTGAATGCGGAGCCTACCAGAAGAGACTCTGACAGAATTATTCGGGGACCCCTGGAGAAAATCCTCTACCTTCCAGTCAGGCGCAAATGCACGGGGTGCTATGCAAACACAGTTCAAGGTCAACACATCTGTGGAAGTCAGGCAGCTTGGGAGCACGGGCGTCTGTCAGCCTTACCTGGCAGATGGTGAAGGAAGATGACGTTGATACCAGCCCGGCATGCTGGTTGGGCAGGAGGGGGTGGGCTGGTGATTCAGCCTTCACCTTGTGGAGACGGGTCTGCTGTGTCTGCTTCCACACGGGGGCAGGGAGCCGAATGTCTCAGGCAAGGACTCCTGCTGGTCTTTAATAAGGTGGGGGAGGCAACGGGGTTGTGCCGGGCTTGGAGGGCCGTGGTCAGAGATGTCTGGGTGCCAGGCATCTTTGCTTGACTGTTCTTGAGCTCGCTAGTACTGGGTTATCTTCCCTGTTGAAGGTAGGAGGATAAAAACATGGGTGTCCCCCCCCCACACCATCACCACCAGTAGGATGTGTTACCCCACATTGGCTCCACAGTGTGGCTGCCTCTTGGGTCAGGATCATTTCCGTGTCATTTTGCTTTCCGCTGTGACCTTTCCAGTGCAGCCCCAAGTTCCCGGGTCCCCTCGCTTTGTGTTTCATGAGCCCTGCAAAGCGTGGCCTCTCCAATTCCCTGGTTTCGTGTTTTCACTTAAGATGAGGAGTGATGAGCCAAAGGTTTCAGGCTCAATCCTTGAGCAAAGGGCCGCTCTGACAGGGATTATTATTTATTTTGTCATCTTGGATGTAATAAGCTGTAGGGACAGCTTCGAGAGCCCTGATTTTATGTGCTGTCTCCCGCCACTAGCGGGACGTTGGCTCGCCACGCAGGATGATATACCACACTGTCAGCTCCGTCGGTCCGTCTCCGCCGCCGCTCCCTCTCTCATAACCCATTTATGCCGAATACATAAACAATCTTTCATTATTTGATGCCTTTTTCATATTTTTCTTTACAGAACATAAAGTTTGAATTTATGGGTTTCCTTTACATTATTTCAACACACTCCACCATTTTCCGGGTTTGTGGTTTAACTCTCAGAAATTGGCTGCCAGGTGATTTAGTTATTTTGGCTTTCGAGTTTTATAGTTATTTCATAGCGCAGAGCCGGGAGCTGAGAGCGCCTAGTGCGTGGGAGGCGTGGCGCATGGAGGGCGTGGGCTTTGTAGTTTAGGTATCTGTCATTGGGGGGGGCCCTCGCCATTGCCTCGATGGGTGTGGCAATGAGAAATGCCGATGGACCATGGAAGATCGCTGGATCAGGTTTTAAAAATAAATTCAATCTCAAGATGCTGTGATATATAGATACTGACCCTGGTCCCTGGGCTTTGATAGTGCTTGAAAGCAAAGGAGGTACACCCTACATCCTCCAACTGATGGGATTAAAAGGGCTTTTCTTAAAAGAGGGGCCCAACACCCCACTCAGTTTAGTCTCTCTTTTGTTATTTTTTTAAGCAATAACGATGCTCTCAGCTGGCTTTATCTCATCTGCACCTGGGTTTGAGAGACTTGGACGCTGGGCTGGGCCTGATGTAAAAGAATTCTCCTGCTTTCATTTAGTTCTCTTAAATAGCAAACGACAGGTGCAAGCCATTTGCATAGAAAACGACAAGTTGCTGTGTGCTTTTAGCAGAGCTGGACCGGCTTTGGAGTGGCTTTCTATACCTGATCCTTATGCATTTGTTTTATAGTCTCCAATTTGCTAGGTTTACCTGCACTCCTGGGTCTCTCCTTTGTCCCCAAAGCCCATGCCTTATTGTCATCATCATCATCCATATTATTACAGTATTATTATTGTTATTGTTATTGTGACTCACTGTAGGCATTTGGAATAGATGTAATCTCTGACTGAATGGCTTAGTATTTTCATTTTAATTTTTTGCAAAAGGATCTCTTCCCCTCGTTTTTTTTTTTTTCCTTTGAGATGAAAGTTTCCGAGAGAGACCCCAGGAGAAGAAAGACACAGACTACGAGAAGATAGGTCGCTCCCGTGAGGAGCATGGCCCGACATGCATGTGCTTGCGTGCCCTTGCCTGCTCCGGGGGTCTGTCCTAGAGCAGCCTGGTACACGCCGTGTTGTTGCTCACAAAGCATGGAGCAGGTTGGGGACACTTGAGGCTCCAGCCAGTTCATTTGTGCACAAGTCACAGCCCTTGTTTGGAGTTCCAGATCCTTCTCCGTGACAGCATGATGTGATGTGCACAGTTAAAATTCTGGTTCCTTTTTTTTGGTGGGGGGGGGGAGATCTCTTGCCTCCATAATGGGGTGTGGTGTGTCTTTACCCTTCACCCAGGTGCTGAAGGTGAGAAGCATTCTTCTTTCAGTTCTTTCGGCACAGGCTCCTCCGTGAAAGACGTTAATGAATGTGGATTCGGATGTCATCGACGTGAGATGATTGTGCCGCTGCGGCCTTCTTTGGCAGCTTTCATTAGGGAAGTAGGGAATTGACTCTCGCGTCACATCGCGCAGGCCTGTTGTGGCTGGAAGGGAACCCTAGTTAATTAATATGAGAAATTTGTTTTGTGTCCCTGGTTTGAAAAAAAAAAAAAAAAGACGGTGCAGGTTGGTGTTGTCAGCAGAAGCGGCCTGTCACTTTGACCTGTTCTGTTAAGTGTCTGCTGTGTTTTCGCAGAGTAATCTGTGAATAACATTTCAGCCCGGCAGAAGAGAAACCGAGGGAGCGATAGCAGAATTAATATCTGGGAGCGTTGATAATTATATATCAGAATCTAATTTTTAGCACAGAGAATGTGTTAATGACAGAGAGGAAAACAAAAACCACTCGCTTCTCCCAGCAGGCCCCAAAGTGTCATTTATTATTTCTCAGCTGGATATCTATCAAGTTTATGGGGTAATTTTTCTGCAGACTGTTATTATGGTGTGTTTGTTCAGCCCTCATTACTAACAATACGGTTAATAGCAATCATTGTTATCCAGCACGAGGCCCGAGCCTCAGATGAGGACACTGAACTGAGAACACTCATTGGTAGCGAATAAGGCCTTGACAGCGCCATTTATAACAAGCTCATTCTATAATGTCATCCTATAATAAAATTTGGGTTGTTTAATAGAGATGCGGATGTGCATAGTTGCATAGTGAAGGAGACTGGATCTTCCTTCCGGAAGAAGAAGTACGGAGAGGAAGGAGGAAGGAAGGAAGGAAGGAAGGAAGGAAGGAAGAGGGAGAGGGAGGGGGAGGGAGGGGGAGGGAGGGAGGGAGGGAGGGAGGGAGGGAGGGATGGTAGGGAGGAGGGAGGGAGGAGGGAGGGAGGGAGGAGGGAGGGAAGGAGAGAGAGGGGGGAGAAAGAAAGCAAGAAAGAAGGAATGAAGGAAGGAGGGGGGGGGAGGGCAGAGCAGCAGGGGGGGGGAGGGCGAACAAAGAAAACGACAACAGTGCATGCAGACAAGAATAAGAAAGAAACGGTAAGAAGGCAGGAAGGGGGAGAGGGGGGAGAGGGGCAGCGGAGGGAGGGAGGGAGGGCGGGATGGAGGGGGGCGGGCGAGGGAGGGAGGGATGGAAGAGAGAGAGGGGGTAGAAAGAAGCACGAAAGAAAAGGAAGAGGAAGGGAGGAGGAGGGGCGGGAAGAGAGGGGGGAGAAGAAAGAAAGAAAGGGAGAAAGAAACGAAAGAGAAAGGAGGAAAGGAAGGAAGGACGGAAGGAAGAAGGAGGCAGGAAGGAAGGAAGGAATGAGAAGGAATGGGAGGGGAGAAGGAAGGGGGAGAGGAAGGGGGAGAGTAAGAAAAAAGAAAGTAAATAGAAGAAAGAAAGGAATCGAAAGAAAGAAAGGAAGGAAAGGAAGAAAGGAAGGAAGTAAGGAAGGACCTTTCCTTCCTTCCTTCCTCCGTTCCTTCCTTCCTCCCTCCCTTCTCTCTCTTTCTCTCTCTCTCTCTCCCTGGTCTCTGCTGTCTCATCTACAGTCCATCTGGACATGTAGTTTCCAGAGAGAAAAAGAACCAGAGGGTAGCTATGAAAGAGGATTTCCAGATGAGGTGTCCAGCAACCATACCATGCAGAGACTGAAACACCAATGTTAGTGTGTGGTGAAGTTTTATACGTTTCGGTTAATCCCTTGGACTCGTTCCAACTCCACAGAGCTCCAGGGTGAAGCCACAGGCCACTGTAGCTATAGTTCCTAACAAAGATGCCACAACTCAAAGGTCCAAGCAAATATCCAGCTCTTCAAAGATTTTGCCTTGAAAGGTAATAGGTTTATTCTCATCCACCCCAGTGCCTCAAAGCCTTCTGGAAACTTCTATTGGTTTCTTGGTATAGACAGTCTAACAGGACTTCATTCAGTAAAATAAAATGAATCACCTCCCCAAATATGAATTTGGAATGATATATAAAGTCATCAATCTTCATATTTTGTGGATGCATTTTGGGTGGAGAGAGATGGATTTAGTTTAGTCATTTTCAATCCTGAGGGGTGGCGCAGGCTTTTCTTTTTAATCAGAAAGAAGCTTTTGGGTAACGCGATGGGATACGGCCATCTGCCGGACCAGGGCTTTGAATTCCAACAGCTACTCTGAAATCCGGGTGCTTTCATTTATATTAGACCCAAAGCGATTTGGGTCAAGTTCCACTCTTCTCGGTTCCAAAAGGACAGGTAGCAGTCCTGAGAGTCCAAAGCTCTAGACGCAGCCTGGAAATCACTCTCAGGTGCTTCGCAGATGCTACTTAGAGTTTCCACACTGCTCATTAGAATTCACCTTCTCTTCGGGCCTGCGTGCGGAGAATACCCACCTCTCTGAATTTCCAAAATCATTTTGATCATCGTTGCGTAGCTTTGCTCCCAAATTTTATTGCTCATATTTCAAGTAAAGTTTTCTTTTCTCTGCTCCAAAAAACGAAGCATTGAAAAAAATCGTGCCATCCGGATGGATTATGGCTTCTTGTGAAGTTTGCTTTATTTAGTTGGGAAAAGGAATTTAAAATTCAGGGGAAGAAATATTTGATCACTTTGGTGGGTGCTCGGAATTACACACCTTTGAATTAAGAGCATGCACTCAGGCAATACACGGAAGAATGTTTTAAAATAGTTTTGTTGCTAGGTAACTGTTTTTTCCTCTTTAGTAGGCTCTCCCCCACCAACCCTCTGAAATGTTTTGCAAATGATCTTTTGAATAAAAACGATCATCTGATATTTTTTTTCTGCTTTTTCTGTTTGACTTCTAAGTGAAATTAAGAAAAGAATTAAAAAGGCATTGAGAAGATTTCCCTCCCAGGCAGCTAGTAGAATTGCGGCGTGGAATCAAGCGTCCACAGGCTCCATCCGCCACTGGTTTTTCTCCTAAACTGCACTTGACTACAGCTTATCAACCCTTAATTAGTGCTAGATTTTCTCCCTGTGATTTCTATTGATGTGCGGTTCAGGAAGCCGGATTGAGCCTCCACCTGACTGGTGTGCAAATTGTTTTAGAAAATTCAGCAAACATCTCTCTCCATTATCTCCCCCTACCGTCCCCCCCACCTCCCCCTCCTGTTTCTCTCTCCTTGTGTCTTTCTTCCTTCCATTCCCCTTGATAGGAAAGGTGAGCGGCAGGCCGATAGGAATCAGGCGGAGTATTAGTGTTTTTGCTGGCCTGTACAATAGGAAACGACAAGCGGCCGACTGGGCCCTCTGTCAGCAGATCGCAGTGCAGTCTGGAAGCCGAGGTGGTGGTGGTGGGGGGATGTGGTGGTTGGGGGGGGCTCTCCCCCGTGGCCCAGGGATGGCTGCAATGTGATTGTGAGAGCCAGGGATGAAGTCAGCACTGACAAAGTGAGGGGATTGATGGATGGACAAAGCAGGGGACTGGATGTGAGAATGGATGAGGGCAGAGGGGGAGTTTAACACAGACAAACAGAATGAAAGACAGAGAGGAATTGCCTGCTCAAGTATGCCCGCCCTTAGCTCCCAGAGCAATTTGCTTACTGCTAAGCGAACACCCAAGGATACTTTGCATCTTTGCACATTTTCCTCCCAGACAAGGCGGCGGGGAGGCCGGTGGATTCTAGTGTGTGACAGTCTCTCTCTTCCCGGCTCCCCCCTGCCTCCCCCATCCCCAATAATGATCTCTCTCTCATTCATTTGATTCAAACTGAATGGCTGCTGATTTCTAATAAGTTCGCACAGTGCTTCTGCAGGATAAACTTTCTTCTATTGTTTTAATGTTCCATCGAGTTTGCCCTCATCAGTTATTGCTGCTGCGGCATGGTATTAGCTGCTTCCCCTTTCGAAGGTGCTCGTGGGACAGATGTGTCATCGCCCTAGGAAGGCGTGTGTCCATGACGGTGGTGTTTTCTACCTGTGTATTTCTACCTGTGTGTTTCAGTCACCCAGGGTTCATGGTGCCGCTTCTTTTACGGTAGGAAGTAGGCTGTTCCTTCAACCCTCATGTTCTAGTATGAGAGAAAGAATTAATTGGGAGAGAAACAAAGGTGATACTTCATTTGTTTCTAACACAAATTTGTGGCATCATTTATTTTTCAACAGTTTTAATATATATAGAATGTATATCTTCAAAAAGGCTACCTGAGATTTCTTTTTAGTTTTATAAACTGTCCAACAGGCAATTATATAAAACAATAGAACGGGACCCAACTTATTAGAATTTGAATATGATACTCAGATGTCTGTTTTATGTGTAAGACCCTGTGTGAATGAAGAATGAGCTCATGAAGTTAGCTCTGACTTGATTGATCAGAGTCATTGCTATTTCAGTTCCAAAAGGGAAACAGCAGCAACAAGAACGATAGCAGTAACAGTAACAACAACATCGATGAGTACCCCAACACAAGGGTTATTTGAGAATGCAAAAAAGGAAGTCACGCTTGTCTACACCTTTCACAGCATTAAATAAGGTAGGTTTAAAATGGACTGGTGTGATTTTCAATATGCTGGAGAAACTCAGACCCTTGGGAGCTTATGTTCTCTCCCATGCTCTGTTCAGAGAAGTGGCCTGAGAAGATCAAGAACATTCCGTTCTCGAAGGTCAAGGAGTTTGCTTTCTCGCGAGTGCTGGCTCACAGGGGCGCACCCCTAGCTCCGCAGTGGGTGTTTACCTTGAGACACACCTCCAGAGTACCTTTCTTTCTTTCCTGGGATTTCACAGGGATTCTAACCCCCTGGATCGGCACAGCGTGCACATTTTAGCCCTGGCGGGCCCTGAGGACGCAAGTACAGCCAGCTGCCTTCCCAAGGTCTCGGGAGAAGGGCCGTGGACTTGCTAAAAATGATGAATGGGAATTTAACAAAAAGAAATTAATAAGTTATCCCTTGCGTGGAGATCCATGAGACACATTTTCTGCAATGGCATAGATTATCTATCATCCGGATGGTGTCCCAAAGTGGATCTGAGCTTCCGCTCACACCCGGTGGGTTTTGTGTGGAGTCAAGGCTGAGACAGCTGGGGGGAGAGGGGAGGTCCCCTCCACCTCCCCAAAGTGCTCGCAGAGTGTCATTTGCCGATGATATGAGTTCAGAGCTGGCTGACCGCTTAGATATTATATTGTGTATTAATCTTGGTATTGAGTAATTTTTCAAAGGTTCAAAAAATCTGACAAGTGATAAAATTAAGTTTACTAAAGCTGGCTCACGTGCAGTGTGGAGCTGTGACTAGAATGGTCATGTAGGATTCAGATGAAACTCGGGGTATCCCAAGGGGTTATGAGAGATTTTGAGGGGGACAGCGTGCATGGAACCCTGATTGATAGAGATAGGTCAAAGAAAGTTGAGCTCTTGTGACTTTACTAGGTATTTGCTGTTTCCACAATATCTTGTAAGCTGTGCTAGTGCCAGAGTCCCGAATCCTCAAATATTATGATATAGGAGGAGAATATATATATGCACATACATATATACACAGAAATACATACATACATACATATATATATACATGCATATTATGTGTTTATGGAAGGGGTAGTTACATACAGGTTGAGCTCTGGGCTTCTCTATGAGGAATTAGGAGCTAAAGCAAGTGCCCTAAGCAAGCCTCGAGAGGGATACCTAATTCATGCGGGAAGACCAGCCCACCACAGAGGGTAGGATCATTCCCTTGAGCGGTGAATAAAATGGAGAAAAGTGATTCAGTAGTTTGGCGTAAGTCAACATCCTTGGACAGTGAGGTTCGTCTCTCTCTCAGCAGTCCCTGTGGAGATGGTATGGTTAGTTCCCAGCTACTGGTGCTGATATGAACTCTCTGACCTCTGTCCCGTACATTGTCACATATGCACGCAAGTGGTCTCAGAAATAATTTTAAAAATATGTATTTTGAACACATTTGCTTGTCGTTAATAATTGTTCGGAAACATGATTTTTAGGGCGGGATGTTATTTTTGGTCGAATTTTCATGTCCAGCTGTGCAGACGGATGCCAAGCGGGACTCTGAACTGTTACAGAGAATTGTAAGGAAGACTAAAACTCTTTGTTCCCCTAAGCTATTTGATTGTTAACTTATGGCAGCATGCAGACATATTGCAGCTGTGTGTGTGTGTGTGTGTGTGTGTGTGTGTGTGTGTGTGTGTGTGTGATAGTACATATTTCTTGGTGTGTGTGTTTGTGTATGTGTTCACATGTGTGTATATATGTAGCAGCCACAGATAAATATTGGGTATCTTCCTCTATCAGTCTCTACCTTATTTTTGAGCTGGGATCTCTCGCTGAACCTAGATATCACTGATTTAGCTAGACTGGCTGGTCAGAGAACTCTGGGGATCTGCCTGGGTCTCTTCCCACACCCAGTGCTGGGGATACCTGGGTGTTGGGCATGTAAATCCAGGTTCTCATGCTTGTATGGAAAATGCTTTATCCACTAAGCCATCATCCTGGCCCCGACACACATATTTTTAAAGCACTTAAAATGATTCTGACGGGTGGTCCAAAGACCAAACCAATCTCCTTCTTTTCTGTGTGTCTTTAGGCTTCATTTGCATATTATTACTACATCTTCCGATATACTCTCATACTTTTGAGGCTTTTAGTTTGGTGAATTTGAAGAATATTAAGTTCAGTTTTGTTTTATATCTCTCAAGTGTGGTAGAATGTTTATTTTATTCCTTGAGTATGACAGAATGACATTTATTATGAACAGAATGTACATTTACTCTAGAAAGTTTGAAAAGATGGCAGAAATCAAAGGAAAAAAGATAACTTGCCATTCCATCATCCAGAAGTTACCACAGATAACGCTTCTTGCATCTATTGGCTGTCTTATTTTCAAAAGACATGTGCTAAGAATACCAGAATTTATTCATGGTCTTATTTAGCAGTATATTTTGATTAAAAACATAAAGGACTGCTGATATGGCTCAGCAGGTGAAGTACTTGCATGCAAACCTGGTGCCCTGAGTTCAGTTCCTTCAGGCCACAGAAGGAGGAGAGAACTGGCTTCCAGCAGTTGTCCTCTGACCTCTGTTCTGGACGATGTCACGTGTGCAGACGCGCTAATAAATAATTTTAAAAATGTGTATTTTGAATGCATTCTTTTGTCATTAATAATTGTTCTGAAGCATGATTTTTAGGGCGGGACATTATTTTTGGTCAAATTTTCATGTCCAGCTGCGCAAATGGATTTTTAAGCTTTTTAAATTCTTTATATAACTGTGATGAACTTTGATCTAATTGCCAGTTATTAGTATTTAGTGATTATTTTTAAATCAGAGGTGGTTAAATGCTCTTTCTCTTCTTCCCGAGAGGATGTGACGGGCGGGAACGAAGATAGTAGTAGAGAGGAAGCTCAGCCCTCCTCAGAGGAAAGGAAAAGAAAGTCCTTCCTGAGGGAACGCTCTTATGATGCTTTCTTTTTCGTCTTTCTTTCTTTCTTTCTCTGGCTTTCTTTTTTCTTTCTTCCTTTCTTCCTTCCTTCTTTCTTCCTTTCTTCTTTCCTTCCTTCCTTCCTTCCTTCCGTCCTTCCTCCTTCCTTCCTTCCTTCCTTCCTTCCTTCCTCCTTCCTTCCTCTCCTTCTTCCTCTTCCTCCTTCGTCTTTCGTTCTTTTATTTTCCTTCTTTTTTTTCTTTCTTTCTCTTCCTCCATGAGAACTTAGTTCTCAAGTCCCCTGTCTACTCCGTAAGTGTAAGTCATTCCTATGACCTTCAAGGTATTGTTATTTATTAAGTCACTCCAGTCTTTAGCTATTAGGAAATCTGCATGTGTTACCTTCAGCATCAGCAGCATTAGACAGTATCATGGTGGACGAGATATTCTAGAAGCTAAAGACTCCTGGTGATGTAGGAGATTTAGGGAACATGGTTAGGGGTAACGAGAGACTTGGAACATGGGCAGCTTTGCCATGTCTACTCTGGGCAGAGGTCGCTTATACTAGGGTTTTCACGGCCTGGAAAGAAATAGCAAATTAAGCTGAATTAGAATTACGTCCTTGTGCTGGACTCATTCATGATCGAGCCTAACTCCATTCCTTTCCTCGAGGAGGACGCTAAGCTCAGAAGCGGAAAGAGCCTGGCATCTGAAGAACGCCAAGGTGGTCCTTGGTCAGATCCGTGCTGGCGAAGGAGCTCTACAGACCTGTTCCCTTCGGTGTCTCACCCATATTGCTTCACGCTGAGCTGCGTATTCTGTGGCTTTCCACTTAATACTCCCTGAGGAGAGGGAAACTGTCCGAGCCTTGCTGCCTGACTGCATCTGAGTTAAGATCTGCTGCTGTGGCAGCACCGCCTTCATCCAGTTAGCAACTCTGTGCTACATGAGTCATGGAGACACTCCAACCCTGCGCTGACCAAGTCCTCCGTATACCCATTGGTGCAAAATGAGACCCCTAGAGTCCCCCGGTCCCCCTGGACTGAGTCCCTCTTCATGTGCCCCCCCCCCCCGTGTGACTATCTTAGCCACGCCCATCTTCACAAATGTAATTCAGGAGCCCATTGTCTCCCCATGAAGGTGGGCGGCTGTTGTCTAATAAATCCCAGCGTGGTGTGCTCCCCATCATTCCCTTCCTTTGACTTCAGTGGAGCAGGCTAATGGGGCAGAGGAAGGATGCTGAGAAAAGCAACTCATCAGTCTTATTGCTCAATGAGCTTCGAGCCGTCGGGCCAGTGGGACTGGGCGTCACTTACTCTTTCCTCCCTTTGCACCGTCATCTACCACCCACGAGTGCTCTTGCCCACGGCGGCTGCTACGTCCCCACCCATGGTCCTCGCGTCCCCACGGGGCCTCCTGGAAAGAAAGTTGGGGTTCTGAGGAAGGAAATCTTTTTCATGGGGCCAAAGGGTGGAGGAGGGGTTGGCCAAGATCCGTTGGTACCAGAGGGAGTCCCTTCCACAGACACGCCAGCGACACGCGAGTGTGAGCAAGTGACTCCAGGAGGCGTTTGGTAATCTGTAGTTCTGTTTGGAAGCTCACTGACTACACCGGCTCCATTCACAGAGTCAGGTCTTACAGAAACAGGGCGAGAGGGGGGTTGGTCAGGTTCCTGGGGGCATCGTGGGATTCTTGCTCGTAGAAGGCTGGAGTAAGTTAAGCTGAAACGTACCTTTGATACAGCGACTGGCTCTGAGTGCCAGCTATGGAGGCCACCTAGGCGCCACGGAGAATTGCTTCTGGAAACTCATTCCCCCTGGTGGTTGGTCTTTTCTGTTCTCTTGGTGCCATGTCTACGATCCAAGAGGCAAAGAGAGTGCAGAGCGAATGGAGAGTCCTGAACAGGTCAACCCCGCCTAGAAGCTTCAGTTTTCCTGCGGATGCCACTGCCGAACCTAATGGTGCCATCTTTGCCTAAACGACAGACAGAAGGTGCCCATCTGAGTCACCAGCAGAAGGAAGCGTGACCGAGGTCATGGTCACCTATCTGCTAACGAGTCCTCTGTCTGGGCTTATGCAAGCCTCCTTGCCCCTTGCTAAATCCTCTGCACATGTTCTCTGAACACCAGGAAGATTTTCACTCCATGTGTCATTTGGGGCCAAGATTCATCCTACTTCCCGGACATAAGATGAAGGATGACAATTTTTAGTTGGTTTTTTTTTTATGGTGCTGTATTGCTCTAAGATACTGTCCCCAGCAGATGGGGAAGGGAGTTTCTTTGAGGAATGTGGAGCGATCTTAGACGGGCACTCTATAATGAGTTTTTTTCCATTTTCTGTATGACCCGGCAGTTGTATTTACACCTTTGATTACATGTCAATTCTTGCTACGATGACATTGCTTGACAGAATACCCCCGTGTCTTGTGACACTTGGTGACAACATTTATCATCGCACATGCAGGTCTATGGTTTGGCTGGGGCGGCGGAGCTCCCGCTGCAGACTGGTGTGTGGCTGGCTACTGTCTTTCATGGTTTTATATTCGGTCTGGAAAAGGTTTCCAGACAAGTTGAGATGCCCAAATTTAGGAGAAGGACAGTAGAAATATATGCTCTGTAAGGCCCACAGTCACAACGGGGCCAGAAACACCTCAGTCCACCTGCCTCTAGCTTCTCACAGTCTCGTGACTGAGACAAAGATAGATACATCAACAGCATGGGCTGCAGGACCACAATCTCGTCATGCACCGTTGCTGATTCCCCCCCCCCCCGTAATCAACATGTAATTTATTAAGCCTGTATCGCGCTTAAGTTCTCCACTGGAAATCACATAAGTTCAGCCTTTTCAAAATTTCCAGACATCTTAAGTGAATTAATAAGGTTTCTCTGGGAGGGTCATTACTAAAAGTATGAAGAATTCAAGGTATAATTTGCAAAGAGAAGAGTATGTATGAGTTGTGTGTTCTTCATTGCTATTGTCTGTCAGGTGTCACGTTTATGAAGGACCAGGGTAAATATCTCAAAGAGGACAAATGTCTTAGTCAATAACCATTCTTTGCCATCCTGGGTCTTGGCTGTTAATTTTGCTTATGTGGCTGACTTGAGTTTGCAGGATGCAGCGAAGTGGGTTAACAAATCATTGCAAAGAGACCGGAGAGAACAAAAAGAGGCGTAGGTTCGGGTGAATTTCCACTGGGTGTACATTTCCCCGAAGACAGAAAGAGCAAACATCACAAGACTGTAACATGTCCAAACAGTTAAGCTGATCTTCAATTAACACCCAGCCCTGTAATGCCATAGGGACTCTTGAGACGAAGAAGGATATAGGAAAACTGGCAAAAGTCCAGAAGAATGACAGAGACAGCAGCGATCTGAGAAGTGAAGGATCTAAAGAGCTGTACGAGGTTCCAGCTATTTGCCTTATAGAACCGAAGCTTGGAGAAGATTGTTGAGGTGTTCAGAGTTGTTTATCAAAGGGATTTGAATGGCAAGTCTTATTTTAGTATGCTAAAAAGAAGTCAGGGTCTAGAGAGGTGGCTCAGGGGTTAAGCCTCTGCCTCGCAGCCGGAAGGTCCTGAGTTCGGATCCTAGACCCCATGTATAGACACCGGGTGGAAGCGGGGGTGGCCTGCGTTTCTGGTCCTGGTAGGGCGGAGCCTGTGAATCCCCAGGCAGAGTACACAAGGAGGAGGTGGAGGCGTCCATGGTGGTTCCTGAATTCGTCCGTGGTTCTACACATACACACATATACACACACATACATACACACACATACACACACACACACACACGCATACACACACAATTGAATAAATAATAAAAAATAAAAAAATTAAAATTAAAAAAAAAAAGAAGTCGGACTCATTGGAAGCAGGTCCTTCTCTACCCATCCTGTGGTAATGACATCAATCACTTCCGGGATGTAGACTAGTGTCCTGGGGGACTCGTTTCCCCCTGTGAAACAGAATAAAGACCTTTTCTCTTGGAGTTGGTCATATCCCAGGATCATGTGCCTTTCTCCTTGGGAGCATGATGATGAAACCTTGCTGGAAAATCTGTCTCTGGATTTTGAGCGAGAAAGTAAGACCATGTGCAGCATTTTGGGGGTGAACGAGCTGAAGTAATGAAGTTTTTCACACCCTGCTTATGGTGGGACCACACGTCTACCCAAGCTGATAGCCCACCAGTTCTAGCAGAGTTGGAAAGACTATAGGAGGATTTTTTAATGTCTCTGGGAAGTGGGAAGTGGAAGCAGTCCCATATCTAATGAATTCATAAGCAGGTTAAGGGAGGAGATGATTTAGGGAGCTGTCGAGGGATTCAGCTCCTTATGGGCATTGCTATTGGATGTTTTGCACAAGGACCTTGTCATAGTTAAACACAGGATGTCAACTTGATAGTGGAGGGTTTGAGCTCTGGGCACATCTGTAGAGAATTAATGGTTGAGTTAAGCCCAGAGCAAACCTGCAGGAGATTGTCTAGCTGCTGGGGAAGACCCAGCCTACGGTGGGTGGGACTACGCCCTGGAATAAAATGCAGAGAGCTGGTTGAGAGAGTCGGCATCCTTGTGTACACTTGGCCAGACATGCTGGTCTAAGTCAGGATCGTCTTTCTCTCAGCCATTATGTGTTGATGGTGGCCAGTTCCCTTGGTCCTGGTGTTGGTGCGTGCTCTCCCGTCAAGCTGGACTGAGAACTGGAACCAGTCATTGTAAGAGACAATAAACTCCTTGTTCTCTCAAGCCATTTGATGGTCATTTTGTCAGCAACTATGCAGACGAACTGCAACAGGCCTCATGCGACAAGGCTCAGAGTGCTTCGGTGTACCCACAGCACCCGGTGACAGCACCTTTCTTCCCTGATTTGAAATAAAGCTCAGGATTTAACGATACCCATAGCGCCGCTTTGTAGTCAGCCCGGAATTACCTCGCATCACGTTCTGAGATTGTTTTCCGAAATTTGCAGTAATGTGCGTTATTGAGTAGCGTGTCTTACTGTATTATCCAAAATGTAAGAAGTCATCAGGAGAACACCAAACTGCAGCATGATGAGAGAAAGAATGCACGTGGGAAGGGAAATAGGCACAAGGCGCCACAGCAGGGGCGGAGCAGACACAGCGAGAGCTAGGACGCTGCCGCTCCTCTGCTAGCTGTTGACCTTAAGCAAAGAGCTGCGGAGTATGTCCTTCTTCTTTTTTAAACTTTATTTATTGTGTGTGTGTGTGTGTGTGTGTGTGTATCAGAGGACACTGTGTGTCTCTGTGGAAGCCCAAGGGTGATTTCTGAAATGATCCTGGATTGCTTCTACCTCCTTTTTGTTCCTTTTTGCTTCACTCTGGGGTTTTCCAGGCTCTGCCTACCAGAGATTGAAGTGCAGGTGGCCACCATTTCTACCTGGCATTTTTATGTGGGATCTGGGATCTGAACTCAGGACCTTCTGCTTGTAAGGCAGAGTCTTAATCATCTTGAGACCGGAAGCAGAAAGCTTGAATTGATGATTTGTATTACAATCCTCTTGGGCAAGCCCTCTTTTGTTTTTTCTATTTTAGTTCTGGTTCTCTTTCTCATGCAAAACCCAAGGATCCTGAGGCTAGTTGATAAGCATGTGCTGACTTCTGAATTCAGAGCTGGGCGTACTAGCTGAGGGACTACTCTCTCTTCTTAAAGCCCAAGCCAATGCTTCATTAAAAAAAATGGCTTCTTGGGCTGGAGAGATGACTCAGAGGTCAGCCTTGGCCTCTCAAGCAGGAGGTCCTGAGTTCAGATCACAAATCCCACATAAAAACGCCAGGTGGAAATGACAGTGACCTGTACTTTAGGCCTTGGAAGGCAGAGCCTGGGAAACTCCAGTGTAAAAGTAAAAAAAGAGGTAGCACAATCCAGGATGATTTCTGAAGACATCCTTCAGCCTTCACAAGCATAGTGTTCTTCCAATTAATTAATTATATTTATTATCTTTATTCATTTTGCACATGATATATGTATGTGTGCACATGCATGTGTGTATGTATCAGAGCGCACTGTGTGTCCCTGTGGAGGTCCAAGGGTGATTTTGAGAATCATCCTGGATTGCTTCTCCTTTTTTTTTTTTTTTTTTGGCTTAGCTCTGGGATTTCCCAGGCTGTGCCCACCAGGGCCAGAAGTGTAGGCCACCACTTTTTCCACCTGGTGGTTTTTTTTTTTTTTTTTAATCTGGGACCTGGAATCTGAACTCAGGACCTTCTTTTGTGAGGCAGAGTTTTAGCCCCTGAGCCATCTCTCCAGCCCACAGTGCTCTCTTACACACACACACACACACACACACACACACACACACACACACTGTCTTCTCATTATGTTGACCCCCAAGTTTGTCTGAGAATCCCTCTCCATAGACGGCTCTTTGAGCTCCTCTCTTAGTGCACATGAAGCTCTGCAGATGGGGCGGAGCCAGGACGGTAGTGTGAGGGTGTCTGAGAGTGAGGTACCTACTTGTAAGAGTAGTTGGGCTGCAGAACCAGGTGTGTGTGCCCAAGCGACCTGGGGAACTCATCTTGGATGGTGGGTACTTGGGATTTCTTCAGGAAAGTGCTCCCAGTCATTAACTTGACTCTGCACAGACACATTCTTGAAGCCTTAGCCTCTGTATAACTGTTTTGTATTGACCCTGATCTGACATTGTAATTTATAGTGCATGACATCAGCCATGAAATCAAGTAGCTTTAAGATTGTCTGAGCCTTGAGAATTGTCCTGTATTGCCCTGGACAGCTCTGTGCTCTAGCGCCTTTGAAATCAGATCAGAGTATGTAGAGATGGAAAGTGATTTTGCAGCTGATCACTTGGCGGGGGGGGGGGAGAGATGTTTTTATATATGTAGATATGCATTATAAGCATAATGTATGTGTGACTTCTGTGTATTTTATAAGGCATTTATTGTTCTAAATGTGGCCAATTTGAAATTGATGGAAACAATGTGGAAAAGTAGAAAAATCTATTATGATTTGGAGTTTCATCGTATTCACAAAAGATTCTTGCCAAATTCCTTGACTTTTACAGTGTGTGTGTGTGTGTGGGGGGGTCTTGTGATGGGTTATTCGGGTTTCTGGATGGATTCTTCTGAAGGGCCCAGACCTTTAGAATGCAAGCAGCCTTGCTGAAGCCCTGGCCTCATCTCTCTGCTCCTTAGCTCAGCTCAGCTCAGCTATGCACAAAGGTCCCTTTTAAGTGACATATCATGTTGTATTCCAAAGTACACTTTCTTTTAATTTACAACTTAATTTTCAACCTAATTCAGAAGATTGATACTATAATGCTATTTGCAGAAGTATTGAAATGTCAGTAAGTTTTATTGTAGTAATAAAGAGTATTCCATATATCACCGGCTCTATAGGGATCCCTGCTTTTTGCATAGATCTTCATAGCAACAACCAGTGGCTAAATACTGGCAATCATTAATTTTTAAAGAAGACGTGGTTTTGACGAGTTGAAGAATTAAGGCTGCTGGTGGAGAATGAACTTTAATTTTTTTTTTGGCACTCCCCTCCCACACCCACCCCTGGTTGCTTACCAAGATGAGGCAACAGCAAGATGATAAAAAATGGCCCAAATCCCAGGTCCCTAATACTTAAAATGCTGTCTGCTCGTAAAAAGATTTCAGTCAGGAGGAGGCCATCTTTGAGCTCCTCGTAACAAATGGGTATCAGTGGCCCATGAAATAATCAATGCCACTAATCCATCCTAGGGCCTGCCAATATGTTAATGGCCCTGGTGAATCGTTATTGCTACAAGACCATAAATCATTCTGGTACCAGAATGCGCGGCTGTCTAGGCCTCAGAACCCCTGGCCTGGAATAAAACGCTGTCTCCTAACAATTAATGTCCAAACATTTCGCAGCTTTGCGCTTTGATTGTTTTCAGATGCTAAAAAAGTAAGCAGGACAGATTGCAAATCAATAAAACTATAAGACAAAGTGTTTTAATAATAGGAAGGTTCAGAGTAAATCATAGTTCTGTGTTTATTATTGCTTTTGGGGTTATAAATAAAGAGTTACTTTCGGCTACTCAGCAAGACTGCTACCAGGCTAGTATGAGGGCACGGTGAGGCTGAACGTTCTGAATGGGGCGCTTCTTCTTTTATTTTTGTTTAAAATATTTTATCTATGAGAGAGAGAGAGAGAGAGAGAGAGAGAGAGAACATGCATGCATGCATGCCATGGTGCATGGGTGGGGGTCAGAGGACAACTTTGGAAGTCAATTCTCTCCTTCCACTGCCTGGGTTTCTAGGGATTGAACTAGGTCTCGGGTTCGAGAGCAGATCCCCTGACCCGCTGAGCTGTCTTGCTGGGCCTCTTTTATTTTGTCCAGCAAAATCGGGCCATCGGGGACTGTAAGCCCAGCTCTGCATAGAGGGCAGCACTGGGCAAATGACGCTTGCATATGGAATCCTGTCCAAACAGGTCATTTCCTGTTGGAATCAGCAAAAGTAGTTGAACACAGAATGGCTTTTCTGGCACCATGGGACTATGATGATGTGGATGAGGAAATTTGCATAAAAACAGCGCCCAGGCTGACTTGAAGGTAGCTGGGACCCTCTGTGTACAACCCCTTTCCGTGAGCGCCCCTGGCCGGAGAGGTTGACTTGACATGCAAATGTGCCCTGCTGAAGAGGGGGGCCTAGGGGGAGTTCATTTAGGGAACGGTTGTGTCCAATTGATCCGATTGCCTCTGGTCCGTGTCCACTTAGTCGGCTGTCGAAGGCGGCGAGGAAGGCGATGCGAAGTCGTTACTGCCGTCGTGTATGGGCTGAGCTTACTCGTGTCCCTTGTGCGGCTTCTTGTTCTACAACTGTGCATAGCCCCCTGCCCCCCCGCCCCGCCAGCTCCACTAATAGGTGAACTTGTCATTTACGGGGGGGAAGTAGCAAGAGGAAAAGACATGGTGAGTGGTATTGGCCATGAGCAAGCTGGCAAGCTGGCTTCTCCCCTGAATGGGGTTGAAGCCCTGTCACTGGGGCTGAGCCCATGTCCCATGCCAGGCTGCTGCCGTTAGGGGCAGGTGTGAGGACTTCCCTCCCTCCACCTTTTATTAACCACAGTGTTGGGCAGACCCTATTCGTTCCCACCTATCGTGAACTCTTCCTTTCCTGAGTGTGCATGACACAGCTACCATGTAGCAGGAGGAAGACGCCATGCCCCCCTCCTTACTCCCCCCAGCAGGAAGCCCCTCTCTGGCAGCCCCGTGGCTGTGGCGCCCCACCCTGGTGGGGCTTGGAGGGAGGCTGTCCATTATCTATTTCGGGGCTCAGGAAATAGCACAGGAAAACAGTGGCTCCGTACGGACAGAAAGACAATTAAAACTCATATGACTCTTCATAGAAGTGGCAAGAACAGGCAGGATGGAAGTAATTTATTCAGCCAATTGTCCAAATACATAAAATTGTACTGATATATGGTGTAGCGGTGGGCTAGTGGAAGGTTTGAGAGTCGTTTCCGTCGTGTGAGTCACTCAGACAGGATGCTTTTGTGAAGTACGGGGGTTTGTTTAACGTTCTGACAACAATTTAAATCCTGTTATGGTTATTGTAGTGCAATGCCGTCGTAAAAATTGAACATGACACACCGGCAATTTATTATTTGTGTGTTTTTTAACCTTGAGTATCGGATTGTTTGTCCAAGCATATCCTTTGATTTGCTGTGAAATTTATTGTTGATAAAAACAATCAGCTTTCCATTAGAAGCAAAAAAAAATTATTTTTATTATTATTATTATTATTTTGCCATGAACCATAGATTTAGAGGGAGACAAATTCAGCCTAGGTTCCAGGACTTATGACAGGTAGACTCATGACATTCTATGGTAATTCAGCATGAAAGAATAATTGTGACACTCGACTTGGTTGTGGAGTATAATCGTGCTGTGAGGTTCAATTCACTGAAAGGCCAAATTATCTTCAACTACATTAGTCTGACAACCTGTAATGCTCTGCAGAAGCAATTTGTAGACGGTTCTCAGAGTTCCAGCAAACAGGCCTCTCCATTATGCCAACCATTAACAAATTTATGTAGGGGGGAAAAAAAAGTAACTTTTCCATTTTCCTGACTGTTTTCAAGCTTTGCAACAAAATAAATATCTGATCACGGTATTTGCATGGCCATTCCCAGTCGTCTCAGTTTTAAAATTTATCCAAGGTACGGGAGGAGAGATTTCTCTCTTACCTTGCGCAGCCTGAGCGGCAGTGATTTGCCCTTTGACTAAGGCAGCAGCGTGGTGCAGTAGAGGGAGCGCTGTGGTTGGACGCAGGGGGCCTGGTCTGCGACAGCCCAAGCCTTTCTCTCGACAGCTCATGTGACCTATTCACTTTTTGCCATTGTTGCCCGATTTCTAAATCCAGAACTGCAGCAGCCTCTTGAAAGAATTTCTGCAGAAGGACAAGTGTGTGTGTGTGTGTGTGTGTGTGTGTGTTGTCTGTCTGTGTCTGTGTCTGTGTACACATTCAAGTGTGTGTGCGCGAGTGTGTGTGTATGTGAGTGTGCAAGTATATGTCTGTGTGTGCGTTGATGCACATGTGTGTGTCTCTGTGTGTGCCTTTGTATGCCCATGTGTGCTTGTGTATGCATCCATGTGTAAACACAAATACAGGTACATACACACAGGCACACATAGACAGGTGCACACACACATAGGTGCACCCACAGGCAGGGAGCACCTGGGACCCACCCATCTCTCCCTCCCCAGTGTTAGGGTGCAAGCACGCGCCACCGTTCTTGACTTCTTCATGTGTCCCAGGGCTCAAACGCAGCTGCTCCTTCTTGCAGGACGAGCTGTCTTTTTGCTGCGCTGTTTCCACAGACACTCTGCACAAGGATTCTGATTAGGTTCTTGCTGCTGTTCTAGGCGAGGGCCAACCGCTCCGCTCTGTTGGCTTTAGGGAGCCACAGGATGCACAAAGCGTGAGGCTCTCAGCCTGTGGCTTGGCTTAGAATTTCCCTCGTGAGTGTGCGTGCTGTGGTTAGTCCTGCCTCTAGCCCAGGTGATGCCAAGCCGGATCACTTCATTTGGATCATCTCATCTAGGAGAAGCAGACTGGCTTCCCTTTAAAGAATACGAAAAGCTAATTCTGTGTATAGAAACCTGGAAATGCAGTGTATTTTATGACATTTTTTTTAAAAAAAATCATTCTTTGTAAATCTATGAGATGAATTCTGAAAATATGTGTAGTCTACGCTTGCAGGTGTTTCTGTTTGTTGGAATATGCAGAGTTGTTGGACTACAAGTCTTAAATATTTAACACGATTTTTTTTTCATATCACCTGGAATTTTGGGAACCAAGAGAATCCAGTTTCCTTTCAGCTAGCCTTGCAACTTATTCCCATGGCCCCTGCTCATTTCCCGAGGTGGGATGTGCGTTCGATGGCCCTGCCAGGGGCGCTAGGTTTCCCAACAAAGCCTGGCCATGTGCAGCACTAGGTCCAGCGGCGTCCACTCTGCTGTCTTCTCTCAGCGTCTTGTGCAAGGGCCTTGCACCTTGTGATCAGATGGGCCTGAGAATGAGTCATGTTCTCTCTCTCTCTCTCCAGTAATTGATTTATAATTTATGATTTTGTGAATTGTCAAACTTCCTACACCGTTTTTTTGAGTAGGGTTGTGTAAATCACTCTGCCACAGGGTGACGTGAGTTCCTGTGTCAGAGACCGACCCTTCATTCCCACAACCCCATTAGGCCTCACACCTGCCGCCTGCAGCAGTGGTAATGGCTCTTCTCGAAGGTGGGCTCCAAGTCCCCCTTCTTGTTATAGCCAAGGGATACACTCTCAGTTGGCTCCTGAATAGCTCATCCCTAAAGAAACAGAATGATCATACTAGTCATCCGGAGGCTGTGCCTCCCCTCTTATTTGACTGGGTGACAGTTTCCCTCCATTATTGCACCTTCCTTTACACTAATGAAATATAGGGGATACTTCTAGAACCTTTGAGCCAGTGCTCATACAGTGAATACTTTTCCATTTATAAATTTAAGTGCATGAGTACATATGCATGTTTAAGTGTATGCACGTGCCTATGTGGGCATGTGCGAGGATATATGTGTATATGTGCATGTGTTGGTGCGTGCACAAGAGTACATGTATGTGTCTGTGTACTCACCACCCATGACTGGAGGTCCCATACCCCAGTAAGTTGGATTTCTGAGGTGCAGTTCTTAACTCTGGTGAAGATTAAAGCTTGTAGGCAGTTTATTGCAATCATTCCACACTGCTGGAAAAAGTAAGTTGGCTCTGGAAGAGGAGTTGGTCCCCCATTCCTTTGGAACCCAAGATAGCCTTTGTGTGGAAGTTGGGGAAGAAAGCAGACAGGTTCCAGGTAACAGGGTCTTGCATGGATCTGGCCTTCAGCGATGTTGGGGCAAATTCACAGGGAGAAGGAAAAAGGTTGCGTTTGGTGGTGAGCGGGGTAATCGATTGTTCTGCAGGTCTGGGGGGTCCCAGTGGTGTAGTTAAGGCCAAGCTGAGCTTTCATGTTTACGCACCACGCTCTCCTGCCTCATGCTGCCTGAACCGTGGCCGGCTTCCTTAGCGTCCGTGGGCGAGCCACCTGCCGAAAGGCCACGCAGGTAGATTATTGTTGACTTTACGGTTATGGACCCCACCTAATCAGTGCGCCTGCTGGGCAATAACTTGTTCCGCCTGAGTGGCTTTTACGCCGGGGCTTAAGATTTCTTGCAGGCAAAAGGGAAAAACACTCATTTCTCATGCGCACACCCCTACTGGGAGGGATGCGCTCGTCGAGAGTATGGTGGGCACAAACCTATGATGGAGGTTTCCGGGGTCCGTGAAATATGACCAACAGGCTTCCTGAAGCCCTCGGTGGACTGTGGCTGCCCAGAGAGGAGGCCCCCTGGGGAGCTACAGGCCAGAAGGTGGTCGTCAGTGTAGCTGTCTAGAACTTGCTGGGCTCTCTAGTGGGCGCCTGGGTGACACACTTAAGACCCTTCTTCAGGAACAACGTGAGCTATTTGCAAATATGGAAGGATTTTCTTCCTTCTGGCTTTCTCCGTGTTTGCTTCCGCGGGCTGCTAGTCCAAACAGAGCCCAGCACGTGCTCCCTGGTCAGTGCCCGACCTTCTGCATCCTGGGAAATGTCACCGCTTCCTTTGGCATCGTGTCCTGCCTGCCCCGCTAGCTTTCAGCTAGCTCGGTCTCCTCTGTCCAGCGAGTCCGTGAAGGATGTTCCCCATGTCCAGGTTCCGGGTGGCTGCTGGTCCTTATCTTCGCCGTCCTTCACCCGACATGCGCATGCTGCTGTGGGATGGGACCATGATCCGTTTAAAAGGCCCAGGAGATATGAAAGGTCACCGTGACGAATCAGTCCGTGGAGCGTGTGTGGATGGGGGTGGGGGTCGCTGAGCTCAGCTGACCGTGCAAGACAGATGGGGAGCACACACGCAGCTGCCTCACCAGCTTTGTGGAAGCAGCTGCCACACAGGATGGAGGTGTTAGGGCAGCGTCTTAGAAATTCACGAGAGTGGTATTTCCGTCTTCATTGGGAAGGTCGCAGGCTCTGTTCTGTGAGACATGCGTGTGGCTATCACTTACTTTTATTTCCCATGCCTTTGGAAGTGCACATTATATGCTTGCCCTGTGCATACTTTGTGAGTTACTTTAACCACGGTGGACGTTCTTTAATGCGACATCCTAAGAAACACCTTCAGATTGGATTCCACCAAGAACAACTTATTTTGTATCACAGAGGGAGCGAATAATCCATGAATCGTTCTGCTTTTTTTTTTTTCCTATTTACTTTCCTGTTAATTCCTTTCTGATTTTTATTTTGCAGAGTCGAAAAAGGATACTTCTGGCAATAGTTTGGAGCTTTCCTAATTTCATCTTTACTGCTGTGTACCTTTCTCCATTAGGAATGCTAATGCGCCCTGATGGAAGCAGTGCTGTACATATCGGTCTGTTTTGTAGACAGCTTTTATCCCTGGAGTTATCTGGGTCTTTTTGGGCAGTGGGGAATTGGCTGGTTGAAATTTGCGTTTAGGCCATGTTTGATATTCCCCCCCACCTTAATAAATGGAAAATTCAAGAGAACATAACTTGCTTTGAGTATCTACCGCTACAAGCCAAGTTCTGAATTATGCATGATTGCATAATGACGCTCTGAGGATATGATCCCAATTTCACAGATGAGGAAACTGAGGTGGAAAAAGGTTAAATAACTTGCCAGAAGACATGGAGACAAGTGATCAGTTAGTTTAGAACAAAATCTTGATCCGACTCCAAAGCCTGTACTTTTTTTTTTTTTAAATGATACCGAAGTTCTTTCAGTCTTCCTCTTAAATGCACAACATCTCTAGTTGAGGAGCAGAGAAGCCCCCCCCACAACACAACCTAGACCCATAATGAGGAGTCTGCTATATGGAGAAGTTGTAAGGCTTACATACCTAACGTTTCAAGATGGACTGGCATTAAACAGCGACTCTGCCCTGAACTGAGCTGATGGCTCAGTCAGTCACATGTTTGTCAAGGGATCTGAGTTCAGTCTCTAGTAACCGCCTAGCACTGAGCACTTGTCCTTCGAGTGACAGAGGGTCAGATGCTGGAGGGTGTATAGGGCTTGCTGGCCATATATGCACCTAAAGCCGCCAGCTCTCCTCAGTGAGAGACCCCTATCTCAAAAACTAAGGTGGCAAGTGATGAAGGAAGATATCCCATGCTGATTTCTGACTTCCACACATATGTGCGCACACACATGAACAAGTCTGCACACAGACAAAATTACAGTTGTGTCCATGTATATAGTGTGGGTTGTCCTGTGTTGCCGACAGCAGACCATGCGTGTATGCATGTCAACCAGCAGGTGCTAGAAACTTGGAATGTTTGTAGAAACTTGAAAGCCTGGCCCACGTCCTTGTGAAGGGCCGAGAAGACTAACGGCAGACTTGGATGAGTGGTGACTGTTTGCCTGTGGGCGCGAATACATTGCCACGTGGGTGCCAATCACAGGAGCTCAGGAGCCAGACCTCCAGGAAGGAGTGGGGACCCCAAACTGGATCAGAGCCAGAGGCAAAGGTGAGAACCAGGTTCTTCACGTGTCGCGGGGGTTGTCTCTGTAGGACTTTGGGGACTGGTGCGCTATAATGGGGTCAAGAGCATTTTGAGGTAGAGGGATATGTCCAGGTAGCAGAGGTACCACCCCTTCTGCCCCTGCAATGTCTACCCTGCTGAAGCCCTCTTGCTATGTCTTTGTCTTTCTTTTCTTAGAACCCTCGACACCTTTACGTATCTGCCCCTCCTCTTCCCCTCTCCTTTTCCTTCCTCCCTCCCTCCTTTGCCTTTCTCTTTCTGTCTCCCTTTCTTTCCCTCCCCTCCCCTCTCTTCCATTTCCTTTCTTCTCTTCCACTTCCATTCTTTTTCCTTCCTTTTCAACTTTCCCCTTTAGGACTGGTTCCCAGCTATGAGTTCCCCAGTGGGTCTCTGTCTCCAATCACAACATGGGTTAGGTTTTATTACAACCACTTGTTTGGCCACATCGTTACTCAGGGACTAGGGTCATCAGCAGAGGCTCACAGAGGGAGCAGAATCGTATTTTTAAACAGCAAGGTTTCAGTAACAGGACAAAGGCAGGTAGGTGCATGTGTTCATGGGTATCAGAAGGATGTGCATTGGCCGAGACTTTGGCAGAGTTGAGCATGTCCCCCAAATACAGGAGGATTGTCAGCTGGATTCCAACGTCATGTTTCTCTGTCTTCCCTGGAGGCCTTGACCCTTTCTTGAGGCAATATAAGGTTATTCGGGTGTTTGATGCCAACATTCTGTTGTGGAGAGCATCCTGGAATAGGAGCCCCAGATATGAGGCAGTAGATTTGAGACTCGCTTAACCCTTTCGGTAGTTCCCATGTGGATTCATATACCATATTCATTTGAGGTGTGAGGGCCAGGCAAAGAATCCAGTCTTAAAAACATGACAACGGGGGGGAGGAGATCTCTGTGTCTGTGTAGAACTAACTGCAGAGGGTGCGACCAGACCCCTGTGTGCATTATGTCATGGTTGAACAGAACAGGGTGATCGAAGAGTGACCGGAGGCGTGCTCCGTTTTACGCATTCCTTTGCCTTTAATGCTGTCCAGCGAGACCCTCTCTTCCTCGAAGCGCGCTGCTGAAGGACCCCTCAGAGTCTGTCTGAAATGAGTCCCCCCATGCTTGGTAATATCTGCATTTGGTGGCATATCTCTTCCAGTTCCACAGGTGTGGTCTGGGAGCTCTGTAAAAGGACGTCGTCCAGGGTGCTCCGGGGACTGCATCTACACTAAGATGTTCGGGGACCTTTCCAGATCTGTCTCAAGGACATTGCACAGTCCGTGGAGGCACACCTATCCTAGTTGTGTGGTTCAGCACAAAGGGGTTCCACCCTCCCTGCCACCATTGAGCTTAGACACAGACCCACAGTGCCGGGTCGCCGTCCCTCCAGGAATTTGACAGTCGCTCCTTCCTGCTCCAGCTTCTGGAACGACTTTGGAGATTCCCCACTGGCTGTGTGGGTGCAGAGGGAGGAATGGGCTTAGGTTTTCCAGCCCGTTGATGGGTGTATTGTGTGGGATGAGACAGACAGACCTGCTAGAATCCAGATACGGCGACATCTGTGACTTCTCTTTTATCTCCACCGCCTGTCACTCCATTCCAGAAGGAAATTAAATTGGCCTGGCGTGGGTTGCATGTCCCAGCACGACAGCTACACTCCACACCCCTCTGCCTCCCTCAACAGTTGCAAATTGATCGTGTGATTTATACGCAACAGCCACAAATTTCCTTCTGAGGCTCAGATTTCTTTTATAGAGATCTGAAAGCCTAGAACCTTTTATTGGCAGGAGGGAAATGAGCTCCTCTCTCCTTTCTCTAGAAAATTAAACACGTAAGAGATTTGTTGGGCATAGAGGAAAATTAAAAAAAAAAAAGGCCAGTCCCATCTCTGTTCGAACTAATCTATACTTTTTAGCAGATATTTTTTTTTTGAGAGAGTGATTTATTTACAGTGACAGCTTGTTACTTATGGTAGCTGCTGCCAGCTTTTGAAGTAATCTGATAACGTCAAAATGTGAAGGGAAGCTTCAGGCTTTACCTTGACTGACTCACTGTAATTCATGCACATGGTGGGCGTCTCGATATGGATGCTGAAGCCAGGATACTGATGTAAGAAGAAATCAAATTCAGTGCATGGACCCCGGTTCAGAGCTGGAGCCGTGGGATTAAAACCTACTGGACTCATATTTTTAAGTTAAAGACAAGAGAGTCGCCAGGGTGTGCTCTGAAAGTCTTCAACTGTCTGACATGGTAACATCAAGGACTTCTGTTAGTTCTGAAATGGAAGCCCAAAGAGACAGACGGACCATTTCTTCCATTTCTTTGTTTGTTTAACACATGTGGGAGGGATCAGTCTGCTGTGGCTTGGGGTTTTTGTTTCAGTTGCTTGTTGTGTGTGATGCTAAGCGAGTGCTCTGTGACAGAGTGACAACCTTAACCTTTTTTTTTTTTTTTTTTTTTTTTTTTTAGGCAAGGCCTCCTGTTTGTAAAGACCTCAAACCCATCACTGTCCTGCGCCACCCTCCCTAGTAATAGTATTACAGGTCTGATCCATCCTAGTTTTTTAGTGTCAGTTTAAGCGATACGAAGTAGAACTTTGCCTCGCTCACCGATGAACACTCGGGCCTTGAGGTGCCTATAGTGAGTGTTCAGTGTTTGTTGAAGTAGATTGGGAGCCTAGAGCTTAAGTATTCGTGTTGACCAAACTCTGAAGTCATTCCTGAGGCAGAAAGAGAGGGTCTTTCGAGCCCATCTTTATGACCTGCATATCTCCATCCTCCAGTATTCTGGAGTTGTTTAAAGACCTCAGCTCAATCTTTGCCATGTGAAAGACACAGTCTGGTCTTTGTTTTCCTGGGTTGGATTATTTATTGCTCTGGAGCACAAGTAATTGAAGTTTTACTTTGCTGAAATTTTCCATTTGTTATTGGAAACCATCTAATAAGGTAGTTGTGATGTACAAAAAAAAAAAAAAAAGAAAAGAAAAGAAAAGAAAAGAAAAGAGAGGGTCTTTGCCATTTCTTGATGGTAGAGTCCTTTCAAAATTCTTTCTAGAGTTTCTGGTAAATCTCCTTTTCATGTGATCATTGATTAATATGTTGTTCTCTCCAACTGTAGCAGAGTGTTGAATGCAAAAAGAAAAAAGCCTCATGCCCTGCTCATCTTAGGTGTCCCAGGACCTGGCACGTGGGTGGCATGGAATAATCTCCTGTAGCCTTGACTCCACAGGATCTTACAAAATTAGCCACCTATGTGTCTGCATTTTAAGTGTGAACATGACGGCACTGGAAAGCAATCTGAAGTGTGTACATTAGATGGTAACAGGGCGTACTTGGTCACACGCTGTACAAGGCGACATTCTTTCTGTTTATCTGCATTTTCTATTTTGTTGTTGTTATGACTAAGTAGTAGCTGCGAAGCAAAAGGGGGACTCTTGAGTTTTATTTCTCCTACTACTTTTACTGAGAGAGAGAGAAAGAGAGATAGAGATAGAGAGAGAGAGAGAGAGAGAGAGAGAGAGAGAGAGAGAGAGAGAGAGAGAGAACCTGTAACTCTTCCAGTGCATAATGAGTTTTTATCAATTGGTTCAACCAGGTCCATAAGAAGCTTGCTGGTGAACAAATCCTTCAATAAATACCTACTACCCTTGGTACTCTCCAATGCCTCTGGGATAAATCTAGCTTTACAACAAGCAGGTCTGCTGGTGGAGATAAGCAGATGTATATGGAAAGAAAGCTTTTGTGGAAATCTAAACCTTAGAAGCGACACAGGGGCAAGCTCCTAACATACGCAGCTTGGGGAGGGTGACTGTATAGATGGAAGCCACTGTAGCTGGATCTGGAGGGGGACCCGCCCCCCAGGGCTGTGTGCTAAAACTTGGTTGTCAGCCTCCAGTTCCACTAGGAGGAAGTTAGGTGACCAGGTGGGTGTCTTTGAAGGGAACGTTGGAACTCTGGTCTCTTCCTTTTTTTCCTCTTTGCCTCCTGAATGTCACGTGCCGAGCAGGTCGTCTTCATCACGTACTCCCACCATGACGCCCAGTGTTGCTCCAGGCCCAAGGCAATAGGACCAAATGACCACAGGGAGACTGGGAACCAGATCCGTCTTGGCTCCTTGTGAGCCCGTTCATCTCAGAGGCTTAGTCATCACAATGGAGAGCTGCCGTATGCTGCTTATCTAAGAAGTCAAATTGTAAGCCCCACTAATGTGTGCTGAAGAAAATATGCTCCGTTCTCTTGTGGAGACAAACATATTTGCATCAAGTTGGACATCTATTCTCTAGCCTAGAGTTCTTGGGGAGCTGCAACATGGTAGCTTGGTGAGAGCTGGTATTGGGTCCACCTTGGTCTCCTGACTCTGTGGACCTCAGCTTGCTCTTGTGCCAAGGAGTCTCCTTGCATATGTGTCTGGATGTCATGTGTGGTATGGCCAGATGCATCTCATCCTCTAAGCTTGTTACACACAGTCATCCCTGAGGCCTGCAGCAGCTTGCTGATAAATCACTATCAATGGCTTAAGGGAATGAAGGGTTTATTCTCTTACAATAGACTGGTTATAGTTCCAACTTTGCAGGAGAGCTCACACCAACACTAGGGCCAAAAGAACTGGCCACACCATCTCCACATAGTGGCTGAGAGAGGGACGATCCTTACTTGCCAGACCATCATGTCTGGCCAAGTGTACACAAGGATGCCGACTCTCTCAACCAGCTCTCTGTATTTTATTCCAGGGCCTAGTCCCATCCACCATGGGCTGTACTTTCCCCATCAGCTAGACGATCTCCTGCAGGTTTGCTCTGGGCTTAACTCAACCGTTAATTCTCTATAAATGTGTCCAGAGCTCAAACCCTCAACTGTCAAGTTGACACCTGTGCCTAACTATGACACCTACAGTCGCATGTATGGTATGCTTTGATAGCATGCACCAGGCATGGAATTATGGACAGACTCCTCCACTGAATCTTGCACACTCTGGCATGTCTCTGGGGTCTGAGGACTTCTTATGCCCCAAGAGGAAACAGAAGACTATATGAGGGGTCTTCTTTAGCTCAGGCCAGGGAGTCACACTACTAGTGGTGCTATAAAGTAGAAAGAGATGCTTCATGATATCCCCTAGGAAAGCTTGCTTATGGGCACGCCCCATAGGTTCCCGCCCTTATGGGACACAAAGCAAGTTTCTTTTAGACTTAAACTCGCTTCCATAGTGATCTATGTGTTCTCAATTTCACTGCTCATAAACTCTCTAAGGGGTGGATTAATACGAAATACATGATTTATGTTGGGTGAATTCCCTATGTCCTCCACACTCTGAAGCTGCCACCAAATTCCCAGTTTGAAAGCAGACAGTCATAGCTGGATACTTAGCACAGTGGTAAATTCCCAATAAACTGATCTCCATGTCTTCCTTCCCAAGAAAGGCCAACTTGGGTGTGTAATTTGAGGCTGTTTGAGTCAGAGGTAGTAAAGAGGTTTGTATGATTTGCATTTGACATATGAGTCAAGTGACAGGTCCGCATGGAGGGGGTTGCTTCTGTCCTGCATAGTTGTCCTTTCTCTCTCTCAATCTCTCTCTCTCTCTCTCTCTTCACTTCTTGACCCCACTCTTTGAGTGCCTTCCCATACAAATAGTCACTGAAGCTATGTCCCATGACCAAAGCAGAAGGAGGGGATCATATGGTTCTTTCTGACCTTGAACGTCTGGATTCTTCTTGCCCCAACAGAGCTGGAAAGGAAATGAGGGTGCATGGAGCTCTTTCCCCAGGGTGAATAGAGAGAAGGAAGAGGCTTGTCAGCTTGTTGAGGAGTCCAAGGTGGACGACTTGTTGCTCTTCTTTCTCCATTTGGTTGCCTAAGTCCGGAACATTCTTCCACCATCTTCCCTTCTACTCATTTACTTGGTTTGCCAAGATGATATGGATTTGGAGGAGGACAAGAAAAATAAGACCGAGCTAAAAGTTTAAGTGGGGGTTATCTTGAGAAACCAAAGGCACTTGTGTGACCATTGAGGGGGGAAGTCACTGACACCCGTGTCACATCCGTCTCCAGGGAAGAGTGTACCATCTCTGCCTGACTCCAAAGGACTTGCGTTCCAGTCATGGAAATTATCTACTTTCTAGACCTTGGCATCCTTACAGTTCAGACGGAAGCAACAGTCATTGCCTTTTGGCTCTTCACGTCAGCTACTCTTCAGGCCTGAGTTACGCCAGAAAAGTACAGGCAGGAGGTCCTGGGAATCTGAAGATAAATAAATGAGTCTCCGTTGAGCCACATGTGTGCTCCTTCACTCAGTCATGTGTGTGCTACGTGTGTTCTCTTGGCTGGGCACGGTACCAGTTGTGGAGGACACAGATGCGTGGGTTGCGTGTAGTTTCCCCTCTTGTGCATGTGTCCCCTGCAGGGAAGCCTGTCTACCTTGTACATGCTCTGTGTCGAGCTGGTCATAGTATCTAAAGTCGAACTGTTGAGTGTGCTCATGATTAGAAGATATTCAAGATATACATTAAGATGTATTGAGCATCGTGGCTTTCATTCAAAGTCTTCTCTCTGTCACAACAGCTCACTTGCGAGGGAGGGTCACCGTCCCCTGCCCTCCACATGTTCTTGCCTCTCCTCCTGCCCTGCTGTCTCCTTCCCTTCACCTTTCTCCATGTCTGTCTATCCCCATCCCACCTCAGATAAAACTTACTTGTTTATTAGGAAGCGACCCGTAGCCTCCACTTCTCCACAAGAAGAGAGTTCTCTGTTGCTTTTGTCCACCAGTGACGGATGTTGCGAGGTGTGGTGTGTGGTCAGGTGGACTTCAGCTGCCAGAAACTTTTTGTCTTTGCATCTGTGCAAACCAACCAACCAACCAATCAACCAACCAACCAACCAACCAACCAACCAACCAAACATACGCACACAGCATAGTATCCCAGCCACACTCCTGGGGTACCGAGATGCATCGTCTCCCTGGGGAATGTTGTGCTAGACTGTGGGTCATCTCCAGGCTAAGCGTGTAGCAGCACCTTGCTCCTGGTTCAAGTCATGGCCTGAAGGCTCTGGCCTCTATTTCTCCTTAGCCCCAACCTTTAGTTCACATGGACTCGAAATACTCCTTCGAGGTGGCTGACGCTGCTTTCTCCTCTGGCCCTGGACTTATGTGACATTGTCCAACCTTCACTGTTCAGCAGGTGACACTGTAAACTCACCTTGTAGCTGAGGTTTCAGTAGTTCAGCCCAGAGGCCATACACAGGTAGCATGTTCTGACTGTACTTACTTATGTATTGCATAGGTGGTGGCTGGAAAAGATTGCCTACTTCTACCCACCATTAAATGTGTTCATTTGTCTATTAACTATAAATCTTCCCATCCTTCCCTCCCTCCCTTCCCTTCCTTTTATCCCTTCTCTTCCTTCCCTCACTTCCCTTCCTTCTGTCACTTTCCTTCCTTCCCTTCTTTTCCTCCCTCCCTCTTTCCTGCCTTCCTCCCTCCCTTCTTCTCTCCCTCCCTCCCTTCCTGTAGTCCTCCACAGGCACATGTGTTTGAATTCTTAGTTGATCTTTGGAGGGTCAAGTCACCTTGGGAGGCGGAGCCTGCTTGAGGAGGGCACATCACAGGGGGCAGGCCTTGAGACTGGCTGGCCCCACCCTGCTTCGGCTTACAGTCTGTCTTTGTGGTCTTGCATCTCGTTCTCTCAGCCTCAGTGATGGATGTGCCCTGAGTTGCCTCGGCTTCAGCCAGCCGACCGTCATGGACAGTCTCTCCCCTCTGCAACTGTAAGCCAAACATTTCTTCTTTTCTCCCTTAAGTTGGTTGTGTGAACGTTGTCTCACAGCAACAGAAGGAATGACTGCGACATTTCCTTTCATATTTACAATACATGCACACATGTATTTGTATTCGTAGGTATGTTAGCGCTTGCATTTGCGTATGACACAATCTTGATATCAGAAATCATCCTCAATTGTTTTTCTATCATATTCTTTGGAAACCTGGAGGGTGTTGATAGCCAGTTTGCTGTGGGGATACCCAATCTGTGCCTTCCAAAATGGACCATCATGCTTAGCACTTTCTATGGGCTCTGGATACCTGAATTCAAGTCCTTTGCTTGCGTATCACTTGCCGTAAGGCGGAGCCATCTCTGCAGTTCTGGACCTTTCCTTGATTGGAGCCAAAGCAGGGCAGAACCCTCCTAAGTACCCGCTGTACCAAACTCCCTTTATGTTTAGTCAACGAAGGCCCAAAACGTAACATTTGGTGCTTTGCACGGATATTATGGTGTAAAATTATAGTTAGGGATATTGTGTAAAAAGCGTAATAGTTTGCAGTTATAGCTGTGGTGAGAACAGCAGGCAAGACTATAAGCTTTAATTTATGTTGTGCTTTGGACATTTTTCAGAAACTATTTACCCATTACCTCTTAGGTCAGTGGCCTAATAATGCAGCAAAGCACTTTTTGAAATTGGAGATAATTTTCAGTGCTCAGATCTCTGTGTAGTATTGATGGGGGGCTGGTTGATTAGGACCTTGGGAATTGTGCTTGATGGGAACAATCTGGAAGGAGTGAAAAATTATTAAACACACACAGCGGGAGACGGAGGATTTAGCATTGTCGCGCGGCGCTATTAATTCTCATTGCTCGGCACCGCAGCTCAATGGCACGCTGTGAATACTGTTTATTGGAGAATGGGTACAATTTTGCTGCAGTTGTTGTAATGTAATACTAAATGCTAATTAGGCTTCTAACAATAATTAGAACCTCTCGCCAGACTTAGAAATGGAAACACTCAATTGAATTTACAGAAACAAAGACCTTCAAGCTATGCCAGCGGCGGCGTCAACTTCTAGAAGCTTTTTACATTTTAGTTACAGAATTGCCAACACACATCCTCACGGATTCTATGTATAATTTTTGCAGCATGCATAATGAGTTCATTTAAGTTTTTCAGTAGGATTATTTTCAAAAGGAGATAAAGCAGACTTCTTCTTCCTCTTTTGATGAAGAAAAGAAAAAACCCCACAAGCACAGGTAGAAACCCAAATGCCCACTGGTTTCCTTTTACTTATCGGCTGATGGAGAGGCCCGGATGGGATGCGGAGCTTGACCATTGCGGGTGTTGGGATCTTTCTGAATGCTTCAGGTTTTCCTGCAACCCCGTGTGCACCCCCTCTGTGTACCTGCACAGACATAAGCAACACCTGCTTGCCAGCCTCGGCTCATTGTCTCGGCTCCCCGTATTTCCTTCCTTCACCCCTCAGAAGCAATCCAACTCCTCTGAGAGACATGTAGGGATATGTTCTTCTTTGGCTCTTTGCTTTATCCAGAGGTGTGTGTGCGTACATGTGCGTGTGTGTGTGCGTGCACGTGCGTGTGTGTGTGTGTGTGTGCACGTGCGTGTGTGTGCATGTGTGTGTATGTATCCGAGGGCACTGTGTCACTTGTGTGTCCCTGTGGAGGACCAAGGATGAATTCAGGAATCATCCTGGCATCCTGGATGGCTTCTACCTCCTTTTTGCTTCACTCCGAGATTTCTCAGGCTCTGCCCACCAGGGCCGGAAGTGGAGGGCACCTTTGTTTCCACCCGGTGTTTTTACATGGGACCTGGCCTCTGCACCCAGGACCTTCTGCTTGCGAGGCAGGGTCGTAACCCCTAAGCCCTCTCTCCATCCCCCTGTCCAGAGTTTTGAACCTAATGATACAGCCTCAATCTTAGCAGAGGAAGGAGTGGGTCAGATGTGTTCAGTGGGGAGAGATGACTAGCTGAGCATCTGTCTGGCTTTCCTTGAGTTGTATCTCTTTTTTTTTTCCCACCTAACATTCTTGGGTGAGACTTTTGGGTTATCCCAGGAATATAATCATGGATATCTCAAGGTCTTCAGAAAGGCCTGGATTTGGATTTTTCTTGCTTCAGGGCCTGTTGAGTACCATGGTCTGTTTTGTTGTTGTTATTGTTGTCTTTTGGGGTAGTAAACGCGTACTTAACATCCCCATTCTGCTTTGCTTGGAAAACCCCGAGATACAAAGACTTAAGCAAACCTCGTTGGCTCTCCCTTCACAAATGCACCACATGGAGCATTTAAGAAAGTCTCCCCTTGTCTTAGTGTTTAACTGGCCCAAGTGGACGAGCTGTTCTGCTGGACACAATTAGCCTCGTGACAGGCATGTCCCGTCACCCCTGTGTCTACAGCCATCATGGTAACGTCATGGTAACGGCAATGCTGTCCCGCCTCCCTGAACAGAGACAGGCTTCCAAAGGGCTCTTCCTCCTTTACTGCTGCACCGTTGCCAGTTTCTGGGCCAAGAAAAGTTTTCCAGGTTCCATGGGTTACTGGGAAACAAGTTTTATGGTAGATACACTGGAAGCATGGGGCGCTCTGGCCTCCAGCCTCCAGCGTGGGTCATGGCCATTCTGGGCAAGGAGGTAATTTCCTGATTTTGCTTTGCTTTGCTTAAAGTGACTTTTTTTTAAAGGTATTTACAAATGACATTCTTAGCAGCTTCCATTCATGTTTCCTTATGAATATTTCATCAGTGTCATCTGGTCTGATCCCTTCCCTTGTAACGAAATGACCCCTATATGCTGGACAAAGTTCTTTTCTTTTTTGACTTCAGTCTGTATTCCTTTGTTTTTTGCTTTGATCTTCTTGCCTGTCTCTTCCTGCTGCTATGCCTGCGGGTGAGGGCGACTTTGTCAGCAGCGTGCCCCACTTCAGAATCACCTTTTCAGGTTGGGAAAGCCAGGGTGTCTGTCCTTTCAGACACACCTGGTTCTTCCTCTCCTCTGCCATTCCTTGGTTGGAAGGAAGCCTCGCCTTGCCCAGGGAAGTTTTGGTGAGGTACCACTGCTCGAAAGACATCTCGAGACTGACATGTTCATCTGTCAGACAGCAACTTGTCACAAGCATTATGTAACCTTTTGATTGCTGCTGTTCAGGTTGTGTAATGTTCTCAGGTTATCTCTAGATAGTTAACGTCTTGAGATGTTAGCGCATGAATAATCTCTTCTTCCTTCACGTTTTACATAAACTTGATCTACAGCAAATGTTTAATTTTTTTGCATGCATGCATGCATGCGTGCGTGCGTGTGTGCATGCATATGTGTGTGTGTGTGTGTGTGTGTGTGTGTGTGTAAGAGAGCACTTGACTATGTATGCTTGTGGAGGCCTAAGGGTGACATTGGGAATTATCCTGGATTACTCTACTTCCTTGTTGCTTTGCTCTGGGGATCCAAACTCAGGTTCTTTGCTTGTGAGGCAAAGGTTTTATTTAACCCCTGAACTACCTTCCCATCCCTAATTTTTTTTTTAAAGAAGGTTTGGTAACTCAAAGTTCTGGGGAGATGGTTCAATGGGTGAGAATAGTTTCCTTACAGACATGAGGACCCAAGATCAAATCCCCAACACTTACCTGAAAAGTTAGGTACAACCCAATGTACGTGTAAGTGCAGCGCTGGTGGAGGACAGACTCAGCCTAACCCTTTGCTCTGTGGGAGACCCTGTCTCAAAGGACTAGGGTAGATTGGAGCAGGACATCCCCAGGTCCTCTGTCTTCTTCAAGTGTTCGCACAGGTACACACTTACCTGCCCAATGTGTCACATGCACTGCATGCACGTTTGTTGACTTGACCAGTCTTCTTATTCTGTGTGAAGTTGCTGTCTGGTCGTTTAATATGAAAAAGATCAATTATTCATTGCTGTCTTCTAATGCTGCACCAAATCTTGACATTCTTTGGAAGAAAGCAGCCAGTCAGTCCCCAGTAACCCAAACCTCTTGAGTGTGTAGTGGCTGATTCCTCTGTGCCCACTAGAGGTGCTGGGTGGGCACCCTTAGGCCTGCTTCCGTGGGGATGACAGCAAGTCCTGTGACAATGGGCATCACAGCCCCGCCGCTCAGATGCGCTTTGTCCGTGGACTTTCCGAGGCAGGAGGGCGGGGCTCTTGAGTGGCACATCTCCCCAAGATTACAGGAGGTACTGACACTGTCTGGGTCTCCCTCTCTTTCTGGGGAGGCAGTCGTTCTCACGTGGAGCCTCTGTGACAGAGGAGGCCCCGGCGAGTCAAACGCTGCTTCTCTGTCTGCCGGTTACGTTTTTCTCGTTCACACGTCAGTGGCACCTGCAAATGGAAGACTTGCTGCCACAGCACCGGGCTGATTAGCAACTTCTGCTGGGTCCCCCTTGGCACACTGACCGTTAAATTACCTCCTATCGTGCCTGGGCCGTCTGGCCGCCATGGCGAGGCGGGAGAGGGCACTTCGCCATGGCTGACAGGTCCCATGTTTTCCCACAACCCGTCACATGTGACCATCGCGGTGACTTTGACAAAGCACCTCGGGGTGACCTGGTAGTCTCGGGTCAGAGTGAGAGAAATTGGTGTTGTACTAAGATGTATGTTAATACATATATTATTTATACGGGCATTAGCCGATGCTGTGTTTGCCTCAGCACAAAAGCCAAGGCCTGAAGACTGGCCTTGGGGCTTTCCCAAGCTTACTCTATCATGTTTCTCCCTATCCCCCCCCACTTCCCACTCATGAATAATTAAAAACTTAAATTACTTGCCATGTACAAAATTCATATGCTGGGGAAAATAGCTACATGAAAATTAATTTTCTGTTCTGTAAGACTGACGGGAAATCAATTAATCTTGATGTATTATTTTATGCAGAAAGGGTACAGGAACCTGCAGAGAGAATGACTACAGCTGTTCTTGTTGGTCGGGCCATATATTATCGTTGGCGGCTTTGACAGCTTCCGAAGGAAATGGCTGAGGGGTATCAGGCAGGTGAATCAACTGTAAAAATTTATTGGAGGATACAAACTGTTTCCAGGGGACTGATATAAAACTCACACTTGAGAACTGAAGTATCGAATGTTTTTGTGACTGAAGCAGCTTGTTGTCAATATTTATAGCTTTTCTCTTTGTCACACGTCCTATTTGTTTGATTAACTAGTCAGATGCGAGTGTCTGGTCCGTAATTTATCTGTGGTGCCTTCTGTAGCACTTTTTGATACATAAAGATTTACCACTAGATAAATAAGGCAGCTCGCACAATGTAGTATGCTAAACACAACCACCGGGCTGTTTCCAGTATGTTACAAGTTGTATAACCGGGGAGGTACATCAGTAACTTTTGTTTACTGGTGTCCCCTGTTAGTTGAAACATGTCTCATTGTATTAACTACAGTGGGGGAAGCAAGGCTCTCTTAAATAAGCTGAGATTCTAATCAACACATACCTCCTGGTAAATCATTTAAGAGGCTCTATAAAAATGTTTATGTGCAACCATACATAATACATACATTTCCGAAATAAAATAAAATAAATGTGGGCTTTTAGAATAGGCTGTAGCTACTTTCCTCTCCTACGCGGTCGGCATCAGGTTTGCTAGGAGAAGACAGAGGTACCAGCTCCAGACAGATGCTGACGTGGACAGAGGGGGCGTGGCCCGGCAGATGACTTCTGTCTTGGGCGGTGGAGAATGCTTCTTTCTGGGTGACGCATCTACGAGCCAGCGCATCACAGGTTGGCATGGGCGGATAGTGTGGCTGAGCAAGCGTGGCTCAAGTGGTTGAGGCCTTCTGGAGAGTTCTCTGTGACGCATGCTTTTTTTGGAGAGCAGGCACAGAGAGTGCTTTACCCCGAGCCTTTCTACGACCATATATGTGCTCCTCCTCCTCAAGAATGGGTTGTGCTGGTATGTGTCTACAGTCTTAGTGCATTTTTCTGGAAGACTTCTGGGGCCAGCCTGTCCTCCTTACACAGTGAGTTCCTGCCCAGCCTGGGCTGAAGTGTGAAATCCAGTCTCAAGGATGAAGAGAAAGGAGGAGAAGGGTCATTGGCCTCCTGAGAAATATCAAAAACCCTCGGACGCTCTCGGTCCAACCCAGAATGCAAATATATTTATGTTAGGACACCAGACGCCAGTGTCCGTTGCTCAGCGACACACTTGGCAGGCGGTAGTGCTGGGTAGATTTCTTGAGACAAATGACCCGATGTGTGCTTAGTTTTCTCAGCTTTCCTAACTGACCGAATCATCTACAGCACTTCCTGTGGAGGCCAGCACGGCCTTGCCTTAGCAGGATCTGTTCTTTGGAAGCCTGTCATGCCCCCCCCCACGTGGGACACGTATTAATCATGATAAGCGTGTGTTAAGGTATGTTTATTAATTCACTAGAGCACTTCTCTTGCTTAGCTGGTTTAGGAAGTGGGACGGGTTGTGGACTGCGCTGTAATGAATGGCCACCAAACAGCTGGTTATTAGCTGGGAAGCCTGCGTAGGCTGGCCCCTGGCCTCTGCGTGGCTGTCTTTTGCTCAAGGTTAAGCCCAGGTACACTTTATTCTGGAAGAATTTGCCTCCTTTCGAACTTTTCCCAGTCCTCAACGGCACTCTAGGCCGGAGGCCTTGTCTTCTTGCTGGCTGGCAGCTGGATTTGATCTCAGCTCCGAGAAGACACACTCAGTGCCCCTCTGTCTCCTGGCGAGTGGTGGGACATCTCTGTCACTTTGACTCCGTCTTATGGTTCGCGAAAACGTCTCCGATGTGTTCTTATGTTACTTTGCTCCTGAAATAGAGCTCCCGTGATCAAGTTAGGTTCGCTGAGATACTCTCCTTATCTTAAGTTCAAAGGACTAGAAACTCTGTGAAAGTCCCCTTTGGCCTGTGACATCCCGGATGTAGCATATAGACCAAGGATCACAGAGCAAAGGTCAGGGGGCTATCTTGGAATTCTGTCTCCTGCAGAGGTATTTGGTTTATGTTGTGGATTCTTGGGAGCAGCACATTGCTAATCCTTATCCTTCTTTGGTGGCCCCTCATCGTGGTCTGGCAAAAGAGGGCTAGCTTTTCCCCCCCAGCAACCATGTATAGAATATCCAGCAACTGTGTATTGGGTATCTGCCCTAGATCCAGCTCTGTTGAAATGGAAAGAAGATGGGGGTCTCCCCTAAAGGCCTGTGTGGAATCCTAAGTCCCCATGTGTTGGTCTTAGTAGATGGGCAGGATTAGAGGTAGAGCTGTCATGACAGGTTTGGTTCCCTTAAAAAGACCCTCTGGTGTGTGTCCCATTTGTATGCGGCGTGTGCTTTGTGTGTTCCCCCTCTAGTCACTTTGGTTCTTGTGAGTCTACAAAGAGAAGTCAGACGGAATCAGACTGGAAGAGCCCCCCTCCTGAACCTCACTATCCTGATCTCAGACTTGTAGCCTCTAGAACTGTGAGCTGGAAATACTGGTTTTCTTATAAGCCAGCTGCCTATGATCCCTTGTTCCCAAACTAAGATGCAGTTGTGCACTGCACATCCCTGTTCACTTGACGGTGGACCTCATGTGCCGAGGTGGTTGGTGATCATCTAGTGACATCACAGCCATGTGGACCCGCGTAAGTACACTTTCCAGTGTTCATACGATGATGAGCTCCCACAATGACGTATTTCAAAGAATATATCCCTGTACTTAAGTGACCCATGCCTGTGCTTCATGAATAGAGATGACATTGACCGAGAAGCATACACACTCTCCTGTCTCGCAGCAAAAACATTCCACGAAGCCTCCGAGAAGGAGTCAACTTAGATGTGAGAGGGTGAGAGAAGACTTCAGGAGAGAAGTGGTCATTGAGCCGAAAGTGGAAAATGGGAAAAGCCCCGGGGAAGTCAGGCTGAATAGTGGTCCTTGCATAACCTCTGAGCAAGTGTGCAGGGAGGGACACTGTGCACACAAAAAAGGTGAGCACAGATGAGAAACCACAGAGGGGCAACAGTTGTGGGGTCCTCTGTGGTCCCCCAGTTCTTACAGATGCTCTGGAAGGATGCATGCCCTTCTCCTTCCAGAGGCGTTGGTAAGACCTGGGTGTGTGTGTGTGTGTGTGTGTGTGTGTGTGTGTGTGTGTGTGTGTGAGAGAAGAGAGAGAGAGAGAGAGAGAGGGAGAGAGGGAGAGAGAGGGAGAGAGAGATCAGGAGTCCCCCTGGATTGCTCTGCCTCTTTATTGCTTTGTTTAGAGGTGTCCCAGCTGTGCCTTCCAAAGCAGGAATTTCAGGTCCTTGCCATATCTGCCTCTCATTTTTACATGAGATGTGGAAATTGAAACTCAGGTTCTTTTGCCTGAGAGGCAAAGACCTTGACCCTTGAGCCATTTCTCCCAGGCCCCTTTTGTGTTTTTGATAGAGGCAAGTCCTTGTGAATAGTGTGGAAAGTTCTGAACACAGAGGTTGCCAGGAGAATAAACACAGGCTTCATTTATGGGGGAAACCAAGCAGGGTTTTGAGACAACGAGAATGAGTAGAGTTAAACTCCAGCAACTCCAGGTCATGGGTGGGAAGGTCAGGCCGGGTCAGGACACAGCTTCAGTGTTCCTCCCCATGAAGTTTGATTGGTTTTCCTTCAAGGTTCATCCCGACCCATTCTTCCAGCCTCATATGAAGAGCATTCAGAAAGACACCAATCAACGATCAGGCAGTATCCTACATCCACACAGCCAAGACCGCTGAGGATGGGCCGGGCGAGATGGTTCAGTGGGTAAGGATGTCTGAAGACCTGAGTTGGATCTCTGGAACCCACATGGTGGAGGAGAAAGCTTACTCCTGAAAATTGTCCATTCATACACACACACACACACACACACACACACACACGCATACGCACACGCACACGCACACACATTCACACACACACTTGATAAATAAATGCAAAATAAAAAAAAAGTAAGTGGGAGAAAAAAAAAAAAACCCTGAGATGGGAATGTGAGGATGAGAACTTCATTCAAATGTTTTCCAAGTGATTTTTAATGCCCTTTAGCCAGATGAGCCCCTGTTCACGAATGCTAGTGTGTATAGTGTGATGGAATGCTTGCTGCTTGTGATATCTGGGGTCTTGCAAATGGTGACGAGTTCTTACGAAGCAGACAGTGGGGCACAGATCATTTTGGGCAAAGGGCAGAACTTGAAACAAACTTAATGATGGAGCAGGTGACCATCTTCATGCAGAGAAAGCGGCCGCTGGAGGGCGGGTCCAGTGGAACCTAGAAATGACTGACTGTAGCTCGGGCTGCCGAGGTGGCTCGCGATTAGTTTTTGGCCTGCAGGCAAAAGGACCTGTGTTGGGATTTCCAGATCCCATTAAAAAATGCTGGACAGATAGGAGGCAATTCTGGCCCTGGAAGAGGGAGCCTGGGAAACCCCAGAGAAAAGTAATAAGGAGGTAGAGCAATCCAGGATGATTCCCGATGTCACCTTTGGGCCTCCAGGGGTGCTTTCGAGTGCCCTCTTGTACACACCGAATGCAACTGCCTTTTGTGGAAAAACCACATTGTTACGAAGGCATTGTCCACTCCTGGTGATCTGAGCTAGCCATCTGGACTGTGCACACCGTCTCTAGGTTCTGCTTTGATTTCCCTCAGAAGTGGAGTTTGTGTCTTCTCTCCTGGCCGCTCTGCGCATACGTGGTGCCCTGGGAGCTGTCTGGGATGAGAAGAGGGTCCTCAGAGAGCTGCTTCCTGTTTGGTCTGGTGGCTCCTAAGCCCGCCTTCCTTTCCTGCGAGTCTGCAGTTGTGGAAAAGCTCAGCATTTGAAGTTGGGAGGAGATCAATTTTTCATCCTCCCCTTAGCGGGATAAAGAAGCTTTCAAACGCCGCTGGAGACCAGAGAGAGCCAAGAAGCCTGGGAAAGAAGCTTCGTGCATCATGTGTCATTTTTCCTTCCCTCTCTCTTCCTTGCTTCGCTTAATTAAAATACTGTAACTGGACAAATATTAACAGAAAGGAAAGGAAGTGGACTCATTTTGAAACTGACCCTATGCACGTAAATGGAGATCATAATTCAAAATAATTCTGAGCAAAGGGAACTGGTGATAAAGAAACACTCCAACACTATAGTCAACACACCCGCCTCTTCCAACACTCCCAGCCTGGAGAAAAAAAATTGAACCATTTTTGGGCCCACATTTCACAGATGTTAAGCATTGTGCGATATTACTTAAGGGGTTTCCTCAGCAACATTAAAGTTAGCGCCACTGGGGGGTTGAAACATTTGGGTCCCATAATAAAATATACATGGAAAAAGCATCGTGCGACATTGGGCTCTTATATGTTAGTGGCAATTAGGTTACTGCTTTAAAAAAAAATAAAAGCATATCTAGGGCACAACTATGGGAGTTTTCTTGTTTTTTTTTTTTTGCAGTCGAAGTAGGGGAAAGGCGGTAGGTAATTTCTCTGGCTGCTTCTGGCAGGTGGACATAGTTTTACAATACCCGTCAGATGTGACAAATTGTTTTGGAGTTACATTAAGGCCTTAATAAGAACACATCTGTTCATATATCCTCCTTAACCGTCCAGCCTGATTTAAGAGAGTTTTCTCACTGGTACGGTATTGTTGTTTAAATATTTAGAGGGGTCTAGACATGTATCATAAAAGAATAGACTCTTGTGTATAAAAACACAGTCCTTCTCCATCTCTGTATTTTGGCTTGCTCGGCGCTGATATCGTCCTCTGTGTGCTGGAGTGAGTCACATGTTGCTGGGACATGCCAACAGGCATATTTCATCCTGGGGCAGTGGCAGTACTTCGATCCTGGAAGGGACTTTAGGGAGCCGCTAGGACAGTGGACACGGATGTAGCAGCCAAGACTTGTTGACAGTGTCTTGCTCTATTAGCATGCCAGGGCCAGAAGCAGGGTGTTAAGTCTGCCGATTTGCAGTTCAGTGATATCTCCATGATTCTGGATCTTGATACTGGGGCTGTGAAGTCAGCAACTCACTCATGTGGCCCGAATGGCTACAAACCTTCCTGAAGAGCAATCCCGGCCAGGACCGTTCACACTCGGAACCCGACCCTTGTATTTCTATAGCCTTGACGTTCAGAGATCTTGTAGCGCTGGGGTCTTCTTCGGTCCCTTGCTGCTGGCTAGGGGACACAGTGTGTGTCCTGTCCTAACCCTGTTGTGGCTCATGCTACCTTCTTTTCCTGATACTTCGACTCTTCCTGATTTCTTCAGGAGTCTTTCCTGCCTTCAGTCATTGACTGGGTCTCAACATATGAAAACCATGTTTGTTTTGGAGATCAAAAGAACTATTTGATACCGTCTTACCATAACTTGTTACCTTCTTGAAGTACCCTGCACTGTGTATAGTTATTTTTCCTCACTGTTAAAGCAGCCATCTTTGATCAATACATAGCAAGTACACACATCAATAGGAATAGAGTTCCAAGTGGGCCTGGCATCGTGCTGCACAGAAGGGTGGTGTAGCCCCCCACAGCAATGGGTGGTGCGTTATGGATTTGAAAAGAGGGGCGAGGGGCTGTATTTTCTGCATGTTCTCTCCCCAAGCGACAAACTTTTTCAGGTGGTAAATCTGCAAGTTATCAACATCTTTGTCCTTCCGTCTGTCTCACATTTGGTTCCTGTTAGATGATGTGCAGGTGTGCATCGGGGTGAAATTCACACGCTACAGTGGGCTTGGCATTTTGAAATTAAGTTTATTGTTCACTGTCATTTTTGTGCTGTGTAGTTCTGCATCCACTGCCCTTTCTCTCTTCATTTCTCCTTAGAGTACAAATTTAAAGATGTGGCTTACAGCGTTTTCCCAGTGTGTACAAAAGACCCTATGTTGGAGACCCAGCACAGAGGAATGAATGAACGAATATATAAAATAAACTTGATGGTACATTTTTTGAGAAGCAATTCACTCTAGAGAAAAGTTGCACAGTCACTCCAAGCCCTTCCTGGAAGACATTTGAGCTTTTTTTCCTTCTGTATCATTTTACACCAGCAGGGAATCATTTGTGAAATTACAAAACAGCACCGGAACAATGTTATTAGCTGAAATGCCACCCTTGATTTGGGTTCCTGTGCCAGTTAGAAGTGTCAACTTGACCATTGAACTCAGCCTTTAGGTTTACCTATGAAGAATTATTCAATTAAGGCAAACCTTTGAGCGAGGCTGCAGGAGATTATCTGATTAATGTGGAAAGACCCAGACCATGGTGGGCGATACCATTCCCTGGCAAGGTGAATGAAATGGAATTGGGCAACTGGCAAATCTCTTGACTTCTTCCCAAAGACATGGATTGCCTGGCTCCTGATCTGGATATGACTTGCTTGTTGTGATGATAAACTGTAATCCAGGCCTGTGAGTGCGGATGAACTGAACCCTTCGTTCCCATACATTGTTTGGAGTGTGTGTTCACTGCCCTGCGACAGTTCAATCTTCGGGTTTGCCTGCTGCATTTTCTCATGGCCAGGTTGGCACTGTGGATTTGGGACAGGTTTCTCTGCTAGAAGGCTACTCTGTCCAGCTTCTTTTCATATGATCATGTTAATACCAGATGGATTAAGAATTCTTACCTTGGGAAACGGGACAAGTAGGATGTGTGTGCGTGTGTGTGTGCATGTGTGTGTGTGTGTGTGTGTGTGTGTGTGTGTGTGTAAATGAACCTATCATCCTCCAGTATTTTATGCAGACTAGATGTTCCACAGAAGTGAGTTAAGAGATCATGGAAACAATCAATTAGATTTCTGACTGTTCACACACCCAATCAGTGAAATCCCAACACTGAATGCTCACTTCCATTAGTTTGGTGGTCTTGGTTCATTGCAACGAAGAGGTAACACTTGGAGTATTTTGAGTTCTGAAACCGAAGAGAGAATCATTGTGGCCCTTTGCTGAGATCACGTGTCTCTATGGGGATTCCAGAAAAACCTGAGTGTAAAGCGGAGAGTCACACGCGTACCTCAGCGGCTTCTGTTGACTTTGTCACAAAGATCCCTTTTCTCAGAGGCTCCTACAAAAGGGAATGGCTGGCACTGGTACTTGGGTATTGCTAAAGATTTATTTGGCAGCCTCAGTGAATAACCCTTCTGGTTATTGCAAGAATTGTCCATCCTTCAGTGAAGCATAAAGCGTCGATACCTAAGTGTGGGAAAACCTAAGCACTGCAGACGAAGAACCAGTGTTGAGAGGGGACAGACCACTAACAGTGGAAAATGCTACAGCATGGAGCCCTTTGTACTCTCAATTACTAAAATATGATATAAAATTAGCTTCAAGCTCTGCGGAGAAAGTCTATGTGAAGCAGAAAAGATATTTGCATTTAGACTTGAGTCCTGTCCCCAAGGTATCTCATTACGTAGATGCAAATATTCCAAAATCCAAGCAAATTGCGAATTGGCAATACTTTTGGTCCCAAGCAGTTCAGCTAAGGAGTCCTCAGGTTGTTGCTACCAGGACCGGTGTTTTACAAGGCGTGGATGTGGAATGCCATCTTTTGGAAGTACAGGAAGAAAAACACAGTCAGGGCATGCCCTGTGGAGGAAAGGGAAGAAGAATGTTCATTGCATTAGTGTTGATAACTAAGTGATTTGAAAGGAAGGAGAAGAGGAGCACCTCTTTCACAGATACTTAACAGAGAGCCCAAGATGGGTGTTGAGTGGCCCTTCCGTTCCTCCTGTGACAGAAATTCCTATTCCATGCCGCTGATTTGACTTCGGTTCTAGAAGTATATAAGGAATTGGAATAGCCTGATGTATTATTCCATTTAAATAGGCTCCTTTTAAAAATTTAATCTTTATTTTTAATATAGGGAAAAGCAACTTCCCAGCTGCATAAATTAGTTCAGACGAATTTTCCAGTCTGAGAGTCTCAGGGTAGCTACACTTGCTTCCTGCTTTATTATGTAATTTAATTTTTCATATCTTTCTTTTATGAGCTGTAAAGTTGGTTTAGGAAAAATAATTAGATTACGAGGTTAAGCCACAGTTAAGATAAAAATGACAGTTCAATAAAAAAAGTGTTCAATATAATTTCTATCCTCTAGGATAAAATATAGCTGCTAAGAGATTTAATTATGGTATTATTCAAATAAATTTTTCCTGTATACTGAAAACACCCAAGAAAAAAAAAAAACTCCGAGGAAGGTACTTAGTTAACAAGAAAAAAAGTAATATGAAACATGAAATTGAAATTTACAAAATATGATAGAGACTGTATGGAGAAGAAATAGCATGAAGAGGCGTCCCCTGGAACAATCCACCGGGGATGCTGCTCTGCTGGTCGCAGCCCCAGGCTCACTCTGTTTCTGTGTTAAGCTGGGCAGTCTAGGAATGCACAGCCTTTCACTAAACCCATCTGGAAATCACTGCCAGACACTCCGTGTCGATGCCGAGGAAGCATCCATCCAGTTCTTGTTCCGAGGAGAAAGCAGGATTCTGGGAATCAGCTTCTCCGGGTTTGCTGAGTAGATGGTAAGTCTCACAGCCCCATTCGTTGCAGTGAACTTTCTGTGCATGCACACGTGTGTGTGTGTGTGTGTGTGTGTGTGTGTTTATAGTGTATGCGCATATGTGAGCACATATGTGTGTGACGTGCCCATGTGTATGCACTTAAGCTTGACACTTAGCGTCTTCTACTATCAGTCTCTAACTTAACTTTTGAGACAGGGTTTCTAATTGAACCCAGAACTCGCTGATTGGCCAGCTTGCTTGGTAGGTATGTGGGGGGAGGGAAGGGGAGGAGATAAGGTAGAGGTTCCAGAAAATCTGCTTGTTTATTCATCCTGCTCCTTTCCCCCCAGTATTAGGGTTACAAATGTGCATGACCCTGCCTGTTTCTTTAATGCGAATCCTGGAATCTGAACTCAGATCCTCATGATTTGTTTATATGGCAGACACTTTTCTGACTGGGTCATCTCTCCCGTCTCATTCTGAACTGCTGTCAAGACTGAGTCTCACAGAGATTGAATCTTCAAAACTCAAACATATATTCAATAAAGTGAAATATGAAAAGCCTTGAAGACTCCAGCGGCATCCCCGTGTTAAAAGGCTTGTGATACAGTAAGAACCAAAGAGTAGAAAAACCTCAGAGCCCCATGTCCTGCCTTTCCTTAGTCCTGGCTCTCTTCTGCGCAGCCAGACATCTTCGACCATCTGAATGCTCTTTGTCTTCATAACTTAAATGTGAGGTTTCTACTCCTTGGACTTTAGCCAGGTGGCTCAGGGCAGGGGAAATGGCTCACTCAGTACAAAGCTTGCAGCCAAAGTGTGGGAACCTAAGTTCTAATCCATAGCACTCATTCAAAAAGTGAGGCGCAGTGATACTTGGCTGTCATAGTGCGGAGGAGTCAGGGACGGGAGCCCTGGAGCTCACTGGGCACCCGGGCTAATTAAATGGGTGAGATCCAGCGTCAGTGAGAGACCCTGTCTCAGAAGCTACAGTGGAGGGTGATTAAGGACGACTACTCCCTACATTGTCCTCTGATCCCCAGGCATGCACATATGTGCGCTTGCTCACACACAAGCACGTACATATGAATGCACACAAAAGTTTAGGCATGGTCAAACTTGTTTGTGTCTTTCCAACAACTAAGTTCGCACATTCTTTTTGCCTGATGGTGACTATTGAAGATCGATTATAGATTTTTCATGAGTCGTTTCCTCCTGTGCCTCTCATGGCTTCACAGCCCCGGCAGACGGCACGTGAGGTCGGTCTCCATGTAGCTGGAGGCGCCGCTCTCATCTGCATCCCTGTGAGCAACACCCCTTTAGGTGTTTCCAAGCTGTGAGCTGCAAACACGTAAGTGAGCCGTAAAATCAATTTAGTAGACTGGGACCAATATTAGAAAAAAATGGAATGAAATAGAAAATATTAGAGTTCAGTTTTCAGATGTGCAGTGGAACTTCTACCTTCTCGCATGAAATATGGCTTCTGAGAAGTTTAATTACAATACATAGTTGGGTTAAATATAGGCTTATGACACCTTTTGTGTGCATATATGTGGGTATAGTATATGTGTGAGTGTATGTGTGTGTGTGTCCCTGTAGATCAATGTGAGGTATTTTTCTCAGTCACTTGCCACCTTATCTTTTATTTATTTATTTATTCAATTGTGAGTGTGAGTGTGTGTGTGTGTGTGTGTGTGCGTGTGTGTGTAGAACCATGGGCAAATTTGGGAACCACCATGGACGCCTCCACCTCCTCCTTGTTTACTCTGCCCCGGGATTCACAGGCTCTGCCCTACCAGGACCAGAAACGCAGGCCGCCCCCGCTTCCGCCCAGCGTCTATACGTGGGGTCTAGGATCCGAACTCAGGACCTTCCGCCTGCAAGGCAGAGGCTTAACCCCTGAGCCACCTCTCCAGCCCCACCACCTTATCTTTTGAGATGGGGTCTGTCACTGAGTCCTAGAGCTTACTGATTGACTAGGTTGGCTGGTCACAGCGCTCTGGGGATCCCCCTGCCAACACTAGGGTTACGCATGTGCGTCACCAGGCCTGGCTTCTATGTGCATGCTGGGGTTCCAAGTCAGGTCCTCGCACTTGTGTGTGGTCACTTAGCTAACTCCTGGTTCCAGTCTATGCAGCTTTTAATCTTATACATATAAAAATATATGTATGTGTAAGACATAACATGTATATATGTATATACATACTATGGGTATATGTATATATAGCTTTATTAAAGGTCTGTACATACAGAAATATGTATCTACCTCTCTCTGTGTATATATGTGTATACATGTATGTATTTATATGTATATATGCATATATGTATACATATGTATATATGTATGTATTTGTACATGTGTATTTATTTATGTTCCAATATAAAATGTACTCATCCCAACATAAACTATATTAGGTTGAACATAAGAAATTGTTACTTCTTCAGTAATAAAAGGTTAAGTAACTTCAGATAAATGTTCTGTGATTTAACCGATTATTGGTTATACAACAGCAACAAAAAGTTCAGAGAAATCCTGACAATTTCAGTTGTCTTACACTGGAGAGCAAGTATTCTTGGAAATAGGTTTCAGTTTCTTCATGGGTAAGACAAGGCGAATCGTTCCGTCCACCTCAAAGGATGAGGAGTAAATCGTCAGTGTGACCCTAGCTCATAGCAATGCCACATCGATGCTTTGCTGCGATCCTTCTGGTCGCGTCCTGAGCCTGCAGCTGCGGCCTGTGTCTCCAGCATTAACCCGTCAACCTGCTCCCTCCTGCTGGCTCCGCTTCATGGACTCTACTGCTTCCGCCAGCACAGTCCCCACCCTGATCTTTGATCTCAGAGCGGTGGGATGTTAGTGGAGGCCTTCAGGCGACCTGCTCAGGATCGAGGGTCCCCACGGTGGGGTGTGTCTGGAGGTGCTCAAGGTACTTTGAGTGGCACCTAGGCAAAGCCTAGGGGAAGGACCCTGTTTAGTGAGAGGTGCTAGGGTTCCCCGGGTTCTATCTGGGGGAGTCACTCACTTGAGGATCCTATTACCCTTCAATTTTCCTAGTGCTTAGTTAAGTTTTGATTTTTAAACAGAAGACACATCTTTTTGGATAGCCTCCAGGAGTCCATAAAACATAGAATTCAGTGGTATTTTCCCATATCCCATACATATATAAACACATATGATTCCTTTTGATCAGTGACAAAGGATACTGGCTTTTATTGGAGGGTGAGATGAAGTATTTTTAAAAAAATCATTGTTTGAAGTTAATCTCCCTAGGGGATGCTCGTGTGGCCCTGCCTGGGTACAGTGAAGGGATGACCATGGCAAACAGTGACATCCTTGAAGGTCATGGCCAAGGTCCAGAGATGCTAACAACAGAATCAGGGTTAGAAAGTGAGTGACGACTTGATCCCATACTAGGCCGTGTTCCCTTATGACCAACTTTCTCAGGTTTGCACACCAGGCTCACATCAGAGGACACATGAAAGCATCGTGCTGTCCTGCTGTGCTTTCTGCTGAAGGATTTGCTGCTGCTGGGTCAGGCTTGGGTCTGTTAAGGCCTTTCATAGCCAGATACCGTTGTCAGCTTGACAGTTAACGGTTTGAGCTTTAGGCACTGTAAAGACTCCATGGTTGAGAGGCTGCGAGATGGCGCAGTGGTTAAGACTCTGCCTTACAAGCAGAGGGACTTGAGTTCTGATCTCTGATCTCACGTAAAAAACGCCTGGCAGAAAAGGCAGGGAAGGAGTGGGTGGGAGGAGGGGGAAAAGGGGATGCTGTACTTTCAGATTTGGAAGGTGGAGCCTGAGAAATCCCAGAGCAAAGCAAAAGGAAGGTAGAAGCAATCCAAGATGATTTCTGAAGTCACCCTTGGCCCTCCACAGGGACACACAGTGCCTTCTGATACATATATATGCACACACATACTATACACACTCAGAAATGTGTGCATGCACACACATACTCATACACACTCAGAAATGTGTGCATGCACACACACACATGAAAGAAGCAGTGGTTGAGTTAGATCCCAGTCAAACCTTTGGGAGACTGTCTGGTTAACAGGGAAGGTCTAGCACATGGTAGGTGGGGCTAGGCCCTGGCAGGTGGATAAGAAGGAAGGAGCTGGTTGAGAAAATTGTCATCCTTTGGTATGCTTGGCCAGACATGCTGGTCTGGCAAGTGAGGACTGTCCCTCTCTTGGCAGTCCTGTGTATACGGTATGGCCAGTTCCCTCAGCCCCTGGTGTTGGTGTGGACTCTCCTGCCAATCTGGATTAAGGGCTGTAACTGGGCAATCACAAGAGAAAATAAAACCCCTTGTTCCCTTAAGCTGTTTTGTCATGAATTTACCAGCAGCATGCAGAGTAACTTCAGCGAGGCCTCTACTTCGCAGACCAATTTCACACTCAAGTATGTTCTGATGGCCACTTTCCGATTATGAGTGTCATTGTTCTACAGCTGCTTTGCTTCTGAGATTTCTCCTGGTTGTGCAATTTTTTTCTTCTTCAAGGTCTGAATTATATTTTTAAAAGACTCATTGCTCTTGCGAGTGGTCTGAGATGGCATCTGGTCCACACAGAAGAAGAGTACAATCCATTGTGGCAACCATGACTGACCAGAGTTGACCTTTTTTTTTTTTTTTTTTTTTTTATTCTCGTGTCTCTGTTCCACTGTGCGCCATGAATACTGTGAGTTAGAGAAGGTCAAGGGAGCTGCTCATCGCGATGACCTTGGAAAGCTATGATCTCATGCACCAGGTCAGTCCATAGATGCTTATTGAACCCAGCTGTGTAGCAGGCTTTTGGGACTGCTTGGCAGGGCGGAGCATACCATGCTGGAGACGGTGGGGGAGACAGGTGACACATGAGTCAGCAAATTAAAAAGGAGATAATTTCATGTGATTCTAATAAAATAGGGTGATGGAGTAGACACTAGCTTGGAGGAAGAGGCCTGATTTTACTACGGTGGCTAGGAATGTTCTCTTCCAAAAGACAACTCTGCAGCGGAAAACTGGCTAGGGAGAGAACTGCTTTGGGAAAGTCGGATGTGCGCGCAGGCAGAAGACACAGAGCACGCAAAGACTGGGGGCAAGTTCAAGAGATAGGAAAGGCGGTTGGTGGAGTGGCCAGAAATAGGAAAACCGGAATGCTGGGAGAGGAGGGGCAGGCCAGAGCCAGAGAGATGTTAAACGCTGAAAGAAGCTTGACCTGTATTTCAAAGGGCGCAGGGAAAGAGTAATGTGGCAAGATGTTACAAGGGATGGAATGATAGAGCTTTACTGGTTCCATCATTGTTTTGTGAGCAAACTCTGGTTGTTGGTTGGAATTTAGGCAAGAGGAGACGCTGGGTTATTTGCCTGAGGAGGGATCTGGTTTGAAAGTCTACGGTCTGCAGAATAGATGTGGTGTGAAAGCTAGTGAATGGGCAGTGCAGATAGGAGAAGGAGAGATTCAGATTCATCTTTTCGTTTGCACACACACTTGTTTGCAGCTTGCACGGCTGTGTTTGTGTTGGGGGGTCAGAGGTCAAACTTATCTGTCCTTCCTCAGGGGCCATCCACTTTGTTTGTTTATAGTATTTCCCGCATGTATGTGTGGGGATGCAAACGTGTATATGTGTGTTCATGTGTGTGTGGCTACATGTTTGTGGAGGTGTGTGCATGAACTTGTGTGTGCCTGCATGCGAGGTCCAATGCTAATGTTGGGACTCACCCTCCATATTTTTCTACTACCTTATTATTTTTGAGACTGAACTTCTAATCAAACCCAGAGCAGTAAGGAGGTCGGGCAATCCAGGATGATTCCTGAAGTCACCCTTGGGCCTCCACAGGCACACACACTCAAGTGCCCTCCTGTTCACACACACACACACACACACCCTGCACCTCCCATCCACACACACATGAACACACCCCAACCTATACACACAGCCACCCTTTCTCTTTCTTTCTCTTTCTTTTTAATGGTGGGTTCTGGGGATTGAACTCAGGCCCCGCTGCCTGAGCCGCAAGCACTTTCCTGACCAAGCCATCTCCCCAGGCCTCAGGCTGCCTTTTGAAGAGAGCATCAGCCTTCACCGGGGATGATTGCCTGCAGGAATGAAAGCAGGGGAGGAATCCAAGATGAGGCCTGCAGCGGTGATTTATGGCTAGGGGGAGGCAGGGCCCCTCTTGCCCTTGACGACATCCTTGCGCTGTCTGGAAGCCTGATTTTATCCCTGTTCAAGCAGCAGCCCTTCCTCCAGCCCTCCCCTCCCCTCAGGGCGGAGAGATCCCTCATGCCTCTGGTTAGCTTGCAGACTCTCTCCTTCTTCCCTCTCCTGACCTGTGTCCCTCCTGCTGGACTTGGAGTCTAGGTTGCCCCCTCCGGGGAGCCGGTTCTACAGGGGTCCTGTGGGCAGGGCAGATGGTGCTATTAATTCATGCCTCTCTTATGAGAATTGATGGCCCGCAGCCAGGGTGCCATGTTGATATTTATGACTGGTTGCTATGAAGAGTTCACGCTCTCAAGGAAAAAAAAAAACCAAAAAAAACCCCACTCCAATCCGTTCTCTGTTTTCCAAGGCAAAAGGTATTTTCCCTTTTCATTTCCCCAACACATAATACAAGTTGCATTACAATCCATTCAGTCAGTTCAAATGTTTTTCATCTGAAAAATTGAATATATTCTCTTCTCTCCCCCCTCCCCCCGCCTAACAGCAAAGGGTGAACTTTTAGATTTTTATGGTCTTTGTTTTTCCTTGTCACGGTTCCTGGTATTAGTTCACTCGTAAGTAATGACTTTTCTGTATCGAGAAAGACAGATGACTTATTAGATGTCAGAGGCCATCCGAAACATTTTCCACTCAGCGTTTTTAATAGCGGTTCCTTCTTTGATTTGCTTTTCTTCCTTTCCCCCTTTTCTCCTGTTTCCTTCTTCTAGCTCGCGTGCATTTCTATTCCTCCCTCCCCCTCCTTCCCTCCTCCTTCTTCCTCCCCAGGTACCACATGTTCCGCGTCTCTTGCGCCTGGTGTTGCTACGTCCTTACATCCATCCAGGGACCACGGGAGCCATCCGTTGTTGCTAGGTAGCTTTTCTTGTAGTTGTGCTCTGTGGATTTCCTGCGGGGGACATTTGTATATTTCTGTGGGCATGGATCTATCTTTTAAGGACAAAATAATAGTGGATCGTGTCCAGGGCAGGCATTTGTTCTTGACTTCATAGGTAGTTCTGTATTTTTTTTTCAACCTGTGGTTGATGTCTACCTTGGAGGACTGAGACCGCCATAAAGCAATGTTTTGTCCCCTTCTTACCTGCCATCTGCCGCCCACCCAAGCGTAGCTCTGCACTGTTCTGGGCCCTGAGCACCATCCTGCAGCACTCAGGGTCTCTCGAGAGAATCCAGTCATTAATTAAGCACGGATGGAAGCTTGCTGATGTAGACTGGTCAAGCTCTGCAGTCGTCTAGGTCAGGTGGGGCACATACCTTGGCATCCTACCCGGCTCGGAGCAGCCGCTCAGTCTGTATTTGCTGGCCGGATGAATGTCCAACTGCGTGATAATCCACTGCTCTGGTTGGCGGGTTTGAATAGTGAACATGAGGGGAAAAAATAGAGAACGAGAGCAAGCGAGTGAACGAGTGAGAGAGAGGGAGAGAGAGAGAAACACATGTGCTATAGATGTGGAGGTCAGAGGACAACTTTTAGGAGTTGGCTCTCTTGTTCTCCCATGGGGGTTTCTGGGAATCAAACCCAGGCTGTCAGGTTTGTGAGCAGGTGCCGCTGCGCTATCTCACCATCTTCTAGATGATAGTGTTGAAGGGGCAGCCACAGGAAGATGGAGGAGTGTAAGGTTGGTGCGAAGCGATGGGTGGCATATGCCGTGGGCAGGCGTGGGAGCCTCTAGGACTGGTGCTGGCAGTGGCAGAAGTCGGCGAGGCGGTACTGAGAGGAGTCAGCAGCCCTGAGGTAAACTGAGGCTGGGGTCAGGAGAGATGGGGCCTAGGGCCAGACCAGCTATGATCTTGTGCTTTAAGTCCCCCCCAACTCCATTTGTAGTGGGAGTCTTGTGGGGTGGGGGTGCGGAGCATGGCTTGCATTTAAGCTGATCACAAGTTTGAGGGGGAAGGAGCTTGTCTTCTTTGGCTGAGTCTCTTGGCAGGGCTGAGATTTCCCGCTGGTTTCCTTTCAACATCTCATTGACCAAGTCTTTGGTCTCCGCTCTGCCTCCGGCCGCCTCCTCGTGCTTTGCAAGTGTGGCCATGCAACTGTGCCTAAGTCCTATGAAGGCCTTGCCGTCCATCTCCGGAAGAAGGAGAGGGTCTGCTAATCGTTCTTTGCTTCCTCTCACTCTACTGCTCCCTGCTAGACGCAATGGTTGGGATGCAGCACTTAGAATAGCTGCTGAGGGTTAGGGTCACGTGCTGGGGGCAGAGCCTAGAGTTGAAAGGAACTCTTGAATGGCCTTGGCCTTTCCTGTCTTGAGATAGTTTTTAGATACCAAAGGAACAATGCTCTATCTTGTTTAGGGTATATTGATATGCTAGTGTTTTGGCTGGGCTTATTTTTGTTTCCGTACAGTCCTATATAATCCTAAGTGCTTATTTTCCCCACTCTTAATTAATAATCATAATGAGAATAGGATAATTAGCTACTTTAATGTGCCTGTGTTTATTCTAAGCCATTTTAAGTATACATACACATTACACATGCATATATATATACACATATGATATATATGTATTATACATGTATGTATATGTGAACATTTTTCTCATAATGCTCTTGTAGGACACAGAGATTTCATGACTTGCCCAGCTTCACACACTAGTGATTGGAAAACGTGACTGCCAAGTCTGATTGACAGGATCACTGAAGACCGCTCATTCATCCTTCCATAGACTGTAGCTTTCCTCACGGCGACTCTGAAGCCACTTGTTTTAATCACTCAGGGAATAAGGCAGATTTGTGTCGTGTGTTAGTCAGGGGAAGCTAATCGCTGGATGAGTATGTTAGCGTCGCTTCACCTCATAGAGACTTATTTCTCGCATGGCAACTGGGGTGGGAGGGGGCTCTGTTCACTCAGTCACCCAAGAACCCCAGACTCTGGGGTGTCCTTCCATCCACCGGCACCTCAAACTTGTCAGATTTCTCCCATCTAGGGCACCCCAAGTTTTCTCTGTTCACCTCAGTGTTGAATCATTCTCACAGCCCTGCCCAGTAGATGCCCTGGTAGATGTCACTCAAACCCTTAACCACGCCCCATTTTCCTGAAGCCTTAACACCATATGTCTCGCCTACTTCTTGAAAGCAGGAACTAGGCAGGTGGCTCGTGACCCCCATCCCCTCCCTCTGCCTCCCACGTTGCTGAGTGTTAAACAGTTCCTTTACTTATCTCCGTGCATCTAGAGTTTGGTGAATGTGGTCTTTACTCTGAATCAGTGCTAGATAAACTGGTATATGGTTTCGAATAAAAGCCAGTGGGTTCTTTTTTATTTACACTGTTTAATATTCGTGCAGGGATTTTTTGCCTACTTTCAGCTCAGTGGTTATAAAATTCTGTTTTAATTCCTGCCATTATCATAAACAGCATCTTTTGGTTATTATGGGAACACAAGATCCTGCCACTCAGGACTCTGTAGATCTAAGATTAAACAAATGGCCAGCGTCGGACCAGACCTGAGGTTACTTTTATGGTATTTTCCCCCAGTCAGGAAACCTACTCGGTGATGAGAGCTAGTAAATTTCACCCGTGGGTTTAGAGTCCTATCTTTCCATATCTATCTGTTTTAGGTAGCCGGCAGGAGAGCGCTCGCCTTTCTCTCTGAGTGCTTGTACGTGTACACATCTATAAAATGAAATTGCTTGCAAAATCACCATAGATAGAGGTTAGCAAAATCCATGCGTGGATGCCGTTGACAGCACTGTGATACACACTTAAACAGGAAACAGGGTTTCCTTACTGAGAAGCTGCAGATTTTTGCTGTATGTGTTGCCTACTTTGCAAAGTTTCAGTATTTGTATTTTATTCTCAAATATTTTAGGAAGATAAGCTTCTACATTTTTTCGGGGGTCCCTGTCATCAAGTTAGTCTCCAGCCACCCAGATTCCCTAATTAACTTATACTCAATGGACCCGCGGTTTTGCCCCTCTTTCTCGCCATTCTCTCTAATGGCACTGTAAGTTTCACTGGAAGGAACAATAAGATTTAAAGGAAGAATTAATTTAGAAAGTTAGGAATGGAAGAGATAAGGGAAAATGAGAAAAAGCGGCCTAGTATTTTGTCTTGTAAATGGCTTTCCTCTTGTAGGCTAAGAAACCCATTTATCCAAGGAGAAGGAGAATGTTAATGAAATAGATCATGAACATAGCTATTACAGTAATGAATTTTAACACTCACTTTGTTATGCGATATTTTATTTATGAGCTCCTTGATCACTCAGATAAAGACAAGAAGTTTATAGCACTCGATTATGTCTTGTTTTCGTAAACATATTCAGGAGTTTAATAAACATAATTTATTTATTTTTTTTCTCCTTAAAAAAATCAGCAAAATTTATGAGAGATTATCTCAGGGTTAATGAAGTCTAACATTAAGGAAATATTACCCTATAATATCGGAGACTTCAGAGCCGCCGTTGTAATTGCTTAATGCTTTTTTCTACAGGCTATTTTTATAAAGTACACGCTTTGTGCCATTAATCCAGTTTTTACAAGTTATACTTAGACCAGTTCGCCGAGAACTACGCATCCGTGTTTATATTTTCCAGTCGCCGCTTCCATTAAAAGACGAAGTGAAAATTGAAAAACATAAGGTTTGGAGAAAGGAGAGGAAGGATAATTATGCGTGCTTGCTTGTGGTGAGGTGCCCATTTGAGGTCCGGGTTTGAAACCGATTGGGGGGGGGGTTGGGAGGGAGAAAAGAGGGTTAGCAGTCTTCTTTGCCACGGGCGAGGAAGTGATGACCTATGACCTAGGAGGCCAGAAATGCAAATTCCTATCAAAAGCCATCAACAGTGAGAATCCAGAGCCCTGTTACACAGTCCAAGCCAGACTGTAGCTGAGTGATGAATAACCCAGATGACAGCCAGCGTTTCTCCTTCCTGAGCCAGGCCTGCCCGTTGGCTGGGTAACAAGTGCCTGCACCCCAACATGGGCTGGAGAATGGCCGGACAGGGCAGACTCAGGGAAACTGAGTGGATTTGGGTCGTGTGCGCTTGCCTGTGTCAGCTCATTCCTTCTCTGAAATTGAATGTAATGTGCTGAAAAAAATACCCTCTTGATGAATTAATGAACTAAAAGAGGTATTGATATTCGAATAGCGGTGCAGGCAGGGTCTTTTATCACCAGCTACCAGCACCATCCCCAACCCGGCCTCATACTTCATAATACAAAGCTCGGTGGGGGTGAAGTTTCGCCATCTTGCTCGGGGTTTTCTCACTAGCACCCCAGACGAGGTGGATCGAGCAGGGTGCTGGTCGTAGTTCTGGGCTTTGCTCTTCCACTGCCTCCCTTTACAAACCCTTCTCACCTCTACATTTACCCCGCAGGTAGCTGATCCAGCCATAAAGGGCTTCTAGGGGAAGAAGTAGGTTTTAACCCAGCTTGTGATTGTCTGGTGGCAATTCTTATTCCATCTTGGCAGAAGAGTTCATATCAACGCTAGGTTCTAAGGAAACTAGCCACATCTTATCCACAGAACTGCTGAGAGAGGAACAATACTTACTTGCTAGATCAGTGTGTCTGGTCAAGTGTACGCAAGGATGCCGACTTCCTGAACCAGCTCCCTCCATCTTATCCGCCTGGCCAGGGCCTAGCCCCACCCACCACGGGCGGGGCCTTTCCCATCCACTAGACAATCTCCTAGTCCGTATGCCTATGAGTCATAGAACTAATGTCCCATGTTGAATTATTTTTTGTGGGCTTTTTTTTGTTATGTTTTTGATAAATGTTAAAAACAACCTTTGAGGTGAAACAGTTCTGTCAACTGCAAAATTACAGGCTATATATGTCATAGTTTTCATAACAGATAGTCTTTTACTGTGGGGACAAAGGTTAAACTTACTCTCTGTATCATATTTGCATTTAGAGTCTAAAGGAAATCTGTAGACAAATCTTGGAATATATAATTTGTTAAGATTCGTTATCATTTCAAAAAGAAGATCTAAAGTACCTCCAAAGCAGTTTACTTGTCAATTGAAAGTCTTCCAAAAAGAGAACTATTAGGAAACCATGGTGTGTGGTGGTAGAAAAGAAACTCCCTCAGTTTTTGGAGGGTATAATTTTAAAATACTCAAATGGCTAAGTTTACTTGGTGCAGTTGAGAATTAAACTTGTCAGTTTTAACATTGCTGTTACATCTGAAATAAACTTATGCGATGTTCCGGTTTTAAAAAAAAAGAATTGCTTAGGGCCAATTCCAACCACTAATTCTTTACAAATGTGCCCACAGTTTGACCCTTCAACCGTTCAGTTGACACCTACATCTAACTGTGATAGACTCTTTTGATGTTCTCTGGCAACAAGGTGGACACACCCAGATGTGCATGTGTTTATGCAGAAAATATAAATATAAAGAATGCAACCAGTGAGATGACTCAGTCGGTGAAAGTGGTTTACCTTCAAGTCTGACAGCCAGAGTTCAAGTCCCAGATTCCATGTAAAAATGGAGAGAAACTGCACATAGTTGTTCTCTGATATGCATGTTTGTACTAGGACACGAACACCCACAAGTGCATGCATATGACACACACTCCATAGTAAGTAAATAGTTATTTTTACACTCGAAGACTGGGTCTGCTAGCTGACCTCAGTCAATTGCATGGATTTGTGGCAAGAAAGTGTCCTCAGGCATGTCTAGTCCCGTGCCTACTTCTGAGAAGGACTGCTTGATCCAGCTCACTGATGCGCTGACAAAAACACCCGTTCAGAATTCATCCACACATGGTACTAGGCTGGCTTCAGGATATAGGACAAGCCAACAAATAAGGCTCTTTTCCCATGGAACTCACCATCTATTTAGACACTTTCAAAATTTTTTTAAAAAAACTGAAAAAAAGCAGATTAGAGATGTGTCTTTATGATTAAGAGAGGTTTGGGGCAAGCATGAGGACCAGAGTTCTGATCCCAGCACCCACATTAAAGCAAGGTGTAGTTCCACACCTACTTGTGCCCCCTGCATGATGGGAGGTGGAGGCAGGAAACCTGCTGGTCTCCCTAGCTGCAAACCTAGCAGAATCACATGAGTTTCAGGCTCAGTGAGTGACTCTTCCACAAAGAGGAGCAAGGAGAAGGGCGATAGAGGATTCCAGAAACCTCCTCTGGCCTCCATGCATGTGCGTGCATACTACACACATATACCTCATGTACACACACAGAGAAAATAAGTGAATTTTAAAAAAAGCAAAAGGAAAGATATTTAAAAAGATACATGTAGAATGAGTGCGTGAGTCAGCTACATACCTTTGTGGGTATGAGCCCAAGGGACCTAAAGCAGATCATGAAGAGATATTTGTACACCAGTATTCTTTTTGACAACGGCCACAAGGGAGAAGTGTCTGGTGTCCACCAAGATCTGAATGGCGCACAGATCTAATGCCCTAATTTTCAGCCTAAAAGGAAGTAGGTATTGGGTGTGGGATGCACACCTGTAATCCTAGTGGTAGGAAGGCTAATGTTGGGAGATTGAAGATTGCAAGTTCAAATTCAGCCTAGCCTCCTATATAGGGAGACACTGTCTGAAAATCAACAAACAAGCAAGCAAACAAACAAACAAACAAAGGAATTCCTACACAAGCTACATCACAGATGAATTTTGAGTGCAAAATGATAAGTAAAAGAAATCAGTCCCCAAAGGCAAAGCACTTGATTTCGGTTCTGTGAGATTCCGGAAGAGGCCAATATATAGAGACAGAAAGCAGAGAAGAGCTACCAGGGATTGACTGGCCAGGGAAGACTGGAAAGTTATTATTTAATGGATGCAGAGTGTTTGCCTGGGCTGATATAAACGTTCTGAGAAAGAACAATATTCTGATATGATGAATTATGAATATTTTCATGCTGCTGAGTTGTATACTTAGTGATTAAAATAGTAAAAAATTTAAGTGGTTAGGGTAGGTGTGTTAGGAGTAGATGGTCCTCCAAAAGATACACACTAGTGCCCTGAGGTTTTTATATAATGTTCTTAAAGGCTTTCCGGGTTTCCATCCCTGCCACGCCCCACAGAGAGACAGGGGAGTCATGCACGGTAACAGGGAGCTAAGGAAATGCAATTTTCTTGCCCTGGGTTGGATTTCCAAACTGTATTTTGTCTTGTCTGGAAAAGAATTTTGTACAGTGCCCAGACACCCAAGTGGCATGTGGACACAAGACACCAGGACCACATTTACTCTCTGAATATCTGAAGGCTTTGGGCAGCTCGCCTGGGCTTGAGTCTTGGCTTCATGGCTGCTTGTCATGGGTAGGTATTTTATCTGTCTGCATCGCAGTTTCCTTATCTGCATAATGGGGTGAATAGGAATGAGCACTTACTGCAGCAACAGAGGCCATGGTGGAAGTTTCCAGACCTTCGTCTTTTAGCGTCCGTGGCTGATTCATGGTATGTCCTTAGTCACTGCTGTTAAGTGTTAAGTGTTACACTATTGACAGGTGCCCTGTTCACCCACTTTCTCCCACTCACTGCTACTACAGCATGGGTTTGGGGGGTCACCTCCCAGGTAGATCTGGAGGGAGGAAAGCTTCTTTTCTTCCTGCCAAGAAGGAAGCTGCTCCCCCGGGGGGCGAGGATACCGAGACTGGTCTGACTGTCATCCTCCTGAAAGTCTGCATCCGTGATGATTTTCTCATTTCTACTTTCTGACTGAGAGTGTTGGAGGAACAGGGAGGCTCATTTAATCTTCCAAGCCACTGATACCTACGAGATCCTGCTTCCACTTCAGCTTTCATTTGTAGAATGTTGTTCTCAAGTCTAGTAATGCCCTTTGTTTCCTGAGCCAGTACACGGAATAGTGAAATTTAATCTTACCTCAACAATGAAAGATTTCACAGGCCTTTCAGGTGATCTGTCCCCATTGGATAGAAATACAAATCCAGAGCTAGTAGACAGGATTACAGATATACTGAGCCAAGGTCTACCCAAAGATTTTTAACAGTACCTTAAAGAACAAAGTCTTTGTCATGTTGTATCAAAATCAGAGTATGGCCAAGGAGTTATGATTGCTAGTTTGAGCTCTTTGGATTCTAACTTTTTTTAAAGAATAAATTACACAAGATCTCTCTCGTCATGAGCCTTTGAGGAGCAAGTCAGCATAGACACATCACCACGAAAAGAGTAATGGTGTCCTTAGCAGAAGCAAGGATGAGGTTGAGGAAGTGGGTTTACCTCTTGAGTCAACAAGGAGTCCAGCTCTGTTCTTCCTGAGAAATCTTTGCTCTTCCCTCCATGGTTCAAATGAGCACGTGACCCTTTTCTCTTTTGTGTTTTCAGATGGAAGGGAGGCCAGTGCCTGGCCTGCTTGGCAAAGACCAGGGGAGTTGGGAAACTTGGTTTCTCAGTCATGTGCCCAGCATGTTACACTGCATGACTTTGGGTGCATCAGGGGCCATTATTTTAATTTAACTTTTGGTAAATTTTGACTTTTATTCTTCTGGAGTTTCTTTTTATTTTTTTAAACATAGTATTTATGAAAGAGGCAGAGAACGAGAAAGAGAGAGAGAAAGCAAGAGAGCACATGCACTATGTGGGCTTCGGGGGATCAAACTCAGGTCACCATGTTTGTATGACAGCGTCTTCCCCACTGAGCTACCTTGCCGGCCTGCATTTAGAGTTGCTTGCACACATATATACAGTGAATTTATGGTATTTTTCACACCTTAATCCCCCCATGCCACACCCTCCTTTCCCCATCACAACCCTTCTCTTTCCCTGCCAGCCCACCTCCTACGCGCATGTCTTTTTGTGCCCCCTGAGTTCCATCTGAGTTTCCCGTGTAGCTGCAGGAGGTTGGGGTTCCAGGCGCTCCTTCCCTAGCTGCTGTCTCTTGGCACATTCCTTCCTCTGGGGTACCAGGCATCCAGTCTCTGCCTGAGTTTGTGTGGGTGTATGTGTGTGGGGTGGTAATACCAGGCAGGAGAGTCCCTGGGTATCTGCCTTCTCCCTCCTCCATATCTGAGCTGCTCTCTCCCGCCTGCCCGCCCCTTCCTGCTCCAAACTCTTCCCCAGCCCGTCTAGATTATTGATTAGAAGTCACCAAATAGTTTCTATAACCAGCGGCTGCCATGACTCTCGTCATTATTCCAGCCACACAGTGGAAATGACTGGGAGAAAATGGCATTTCCCCCCCCCCCCTAGCTCAGGTGCAAAACATTCTACACCGCGGCTGGGCTGGGGTTTCATTTCCACCCCTTCTGAAAGTCTTTATGCAAAAGCAGCCGATTCACACAGCAGCTCGGCGTGAGTTATTCTGCCAAGCCTCCAGTTTAGATTCTCTTAATTTCCTGTATTTCTTTTGCTTGCCCTTCCACCCCGCTGCCCGCTGCATGAGTGCTAGAGGAAGTACACAAAGGAATTGCGCAAAGTTTGGAAGCGACTGGCAGGTGGGTTTGCATTTTTCCAGGTTAATTCACTTGATGAAAAGCTGCTGTGGGTGACGTGCCATATATCAAAAGCAGGGCATCAGTAATCTTTGCTCAAGGGCACGGCTAACAGACAGATAGACGGGAGGATGAGATGGAAAAAAGCAACTCATCCTTTTCTGCTAACACCACGGAAGAGATAAAGGAAGATTTATGAGTCATCCCGGACCACATACCAGCACGCCGCAAACCGTATTTTTCACATGTTCCCAAAATTGGCGGCGGAAGGCAATCTTGGCTGTCACAGCGTCCATCCGGCCCTTCAGAAAACAATGGGCTTCTCGAAGGCTCAGGGTGTGTGGAGTCAGCGCTTTGCCCTCCCTGCAGAAGAGTGTGTGTGTGTGTGTGTGTGTTCACATGTGTTTGCGTGCACATTCACATGTGTGCATGTTTGTTCAGAATCTCCCTGAATTCTTTACGCCCAGAGTTCAATACGGTACCTTCTGGAGAATTACAAAACAATTACAAGACTACCTGAAAGTGTCCTGACTCGGGTCCCAGGATTACTGCTGGCGCCTCTATGGAGACCTTTACAAGTTGCCATAGGCCACTTAAATTCACTTTTGCTGAGGTAGACAATCCCGTGCATTTTCCACCTTTGGGTACATACAAGGTGGTTGGGTTGTGTGTTTGTTTGTGTCGGGGGGGGGGGGGGGGGGAGTTGAAAGGAGGTGCTTTGTTAGTTGTTTTTCTTGTTTTTCCTTCCTTTGAGGTAAACCCAACCCACCCATGTCAGACATAGATAAGGATTTGCAACCTTGGCCAGTTTGAACAGGCTGTTTTGTGTAGAGTTGACAGAGGATCCTGATCCCCCAATGACCTGGCTCTGGGCTTTTTTCTTCAGGCCGCTCATCAGCTGACTCTAGGAGCACGTGGAGCGATGGATGGAAACAGGGAGGGACTTCTTAATATTTCCCTCCCCAGTCTTGAAAAAGACACCCACATGGCTCCTGTGCGGGTGACTATTGACTTCACAAGATGATTTAAAAAATAGTGTCGATTTAAAAAAAAAAAACTGGCTTTGCATTTGCTCTGAAGCCTCTGCCCTGTCTGTGTGCCTTTCTTTTCTTCTTTTCCTGTTGAGGAGCTCACAATTAACATTCTGTGCAGAAGGGCATGATTGATTCTGCACAGTGGTAGCTATACGAGCAAACCCCATTTCGACAGCTGAGTGAAATATACAGGCCAGAGGAATTTATGGAAGCTGGAGAAGCTTACGCTCAGAATGGAAAGGAGCCCCCCTTCCCGGTTTGTTCCCTTCTGCCTCTCTGTCCCTCCCCTGCCTCTCCTCTGCCTCCCCTCTTCTCCCCCCCCAACTCCCCCACATCCCCATTCTAGACTAATTTCACCTGCATTTGCTGGGGTTCCCTCTCTCAGAGGGGAGGCCATGGAGTAGACAGGATTGAACCCCTGTTAATCATGCAGCCCTACTGTGGGAAACACAGAGTGTCTGATCAGATAGATAGGGAGCTTTCAGAGTCTGTGATATGAGCTGTAGGTGGAGAAAAGAGGACTGTATTACCTCCTTCTGGGGTGTCCCTGAAGGGGTGGCTTCTCTGAGTTCCCCTGACTTCTGTAGTGACCCTCAACAGTGTAAGATGGTTTGGAAGGTGTTCAACGGAGAGCATACAGACCACTTTCTCAGGAACACGACTCACTGACTTTTGTCACATGAGTTTGAGGCAGGGCTTGATTTGGTCTCTGTATCTGACATGTAGACGTCATGTAAATGGCTATGCATTCAAACTGACTTGTCAGGATGTGGCTGTCAGAGACGCCGCATCATTGGTTAGTTTAGTCAGTTTGCTGTCTCCTCCTTAGTATCCTGGGAGGTCCTTGGTACTAATAGATGCTCAGAAAGCAGAGGTTGCAAATGAGAGAGAGAGAGAGGGAGAGAATGAACCCATGGAATACTGCTTGGTGGACAGAGCTTGCTTATTGCTGTGTCGTGTCCCCCCCACCCCCCGCCTGTATGGAGGAATGACTGTTGTCTAGGAGGGGAAATGGGAGCTTGTGTTTATACTCTGTTCTCTGGATCATCTCTGGGGCAGAAAGACTGATTTCATTCATTCATCCGCCCGTGCACATTAGGTCAAAGCTTTCTGCAATTTCTTTCTCAAAGAGTGCTTTGAATATTTTTAAAGTTACTTGATTTCGACTTATTTTTTTTTCCTGAATTATTTGCATTTCTGTTTCTGGTACCTCTGTGGCATTGTGTATGTGGTGAAGGATCTCGAGATGGGAGATAATTCTGGAGGCTGAAGTAGTCGTGGGTGTCTGCACACGGATCTACATGAGGGAAGCAGAGGAAAAGCGGAGTGCTCCACAGAGGAGATAGTGCTGTGAAGACAGAGCAGATGTTTGGATGCCAACCTTGGGGGGCTGGAGAGAGATGTCCAATTGTGGCCTTGCGGGTTGGGAGATTGTGGCCACAAGCTAAGGGGTGCAGACAGGTACCCACAGCCAAATGAGACAAAGAACAGAGTCTCTCTTCAGGGGGTGGAGAGAACACGTTCAAGTGATATTAATTTTAGCTTTATGGTCTCTAGAAAGATGCAAGAATAAATTTCTGTGGATTTCAGCCATCATTTCTTTTGTTGTTTAGTTGTTGCAGCAGCAGCAGCAGCAGGAATCGAATTCAGCACTCAGACATGCCCTATGGCTCTTGTCTCCTAGAAGTTAGACTGACACCCTTCAGCGTGAAGCACCCCTGGTTCTCCAACTGATGACCCACTAGAAATGAGCTGTGTAGAAAAGGAGTCCTTCCTTGTGCAGTGCCTGGATCATTCCTCTACTGTCCACTATCTCTTTAGTCACAGGAGAACCTCATAGGTGAGATAGATGATAACCAAACCCAGGCTATAGTTAAGGCAACTGACCGTTGGATTATCTCTTACTTCAGCAAAGACACCTACTTGGTAAATCCTCAGGGTGGGATTTGAATACGGTAACCTAGATTCTAGACGAGTGCCTTATTCTTCTAATAATAATTTTGTTTTTCATTGTAGTTTAGAGTGGATGTTCATTCCAGGGACAGGTGTGTGTGTGTGTGTGTGTGTGTGTGTGTGTGTGTGCGCGCGCGTGCGCGCGCGCGCTTCTCTTTGTTCTTTTTCTCTCTCTATAGTCCCTCCATCCCAGCTTCCGTTAAATTAGCCCTGTTCAGTCGAGATGAGACCACTGTAGGTCACACGTATTCCTGACTCCAATAGCCCAGTGGGCTCTGTGCAGTTCTTTATTACAGCAAACAACTGTATGGGAGCAGAATGTGATTGTGTGTGGAAGAGAGAATTGAAACAAACCTGCAATATCCTTATAAGTTTCAAAGTAAAAAATACTTTGTGTTTCTGCGTGTGTATTCTGGTGCACATGTGTGTACACACGCATGGAGGTCAGAGGTCATCATTAGGTAGGTTTCTTCCTCAGTTGTTCATCTACCTTATTTTTTGAAATGGGGTCTCTCACTAAACTAGAACACATCATGGAGCTAGATTGTGTGACCAATGAGCTCCAGGGTGCTCCTGTCTCTGACTTCCCGGTACTGTGTCACTACGACTGGCCTTTTTGTTTATTTAAGGTGTGTGCCTAGGATTGGACTCACTTCTTCAAGATTGCACAGCAAGTGCAGTACCGACTGAGCCTCTTACCACCCACTTTAAGGTTTTCTTTCTTTTTTTTTAATAACTAATCATAGCGGGCCTCCTAGACCTATTCAGAATACGTCTCTTTCTTGACATAGTCTGCATTTGCAGTTCAAAGTCAAGTTCTCAATGATGGAAGAGTTCCTGCTCCAAGGACCAATCAGAGTAGACAGGAGCTAGATAACCATGAGAGGTGGACATAGTGGGCATGTCCTTTGAAACTTGGGAGTTTTTTGGGGGGAGGGGTATCATTCAGATTTCAGGAACCTTTAGAAGGTTGTCAGACATCTTAGGAACCCTGACTATAGCATAGTTACTACACACCAATCCTCGTGTGTGACTATGTTTGCCACGTCTACAAGAGATAGAGTTACATGAATGGAACAGACTCTGATTCATCACATCGCTAGATTATTATTTACAAGAAAAATCTTCCGGATCTGAGAATTATTAAGAAGCTAGAAAAATCCCTTAATTGCTGCACATTCAGCACTGCACGAAAGCACTGTGTGCTGGAGAAAATTGACGGGGCTGTGATACTCAGATTTAACAGCTGGAGGACTCGCATTCAGACTGCTTTGGTAGTAATTAAACTAATAATTTTTTTCACAAACTGCTGTGATCAGTGTGATTCTGTTTTTTTTTTTTTTGGATGTGATGTGGTGTGTGTGTGTGTGTGTGTGTGTGTGTGTGTGTGTGTGTGTATCACAGGGCACTATATGTTCCTTGTAGAGGACCAAGGGCACTATATCTCCCCTGTAGATCATCCTGAATCTCTTCTCCCTCCTTTTTGCTTTACTCTGGGATTTCTCAGGCTCTGCCCACCAGGGTTGGAAATGCAAGTTGCCACCGTTTCCACTTGTGATTTTTTACATGTGATTGGGAGGGGAGGTTTGAACTCAGGTTCTCCTTCTTTCAAGGCAGAGTCTTAACCCCCGAGCCCTCTCTCCAGCGCGATGATTCTGCTTTTAAGATGTCTGTTGTTTTTACTTGCATGCCAGCTCACATGCTTTGCGCTTCACCATTATTATAAAGATGGTGGAGGGAAAAGAGTAAAGTATTTTTAAAATATATTTTCTTTCTTTCCAAATGTATTTTAATACATTTAAAGCATAGTCTAAAAATATCTGTTTTGTTTCTTTCTAAATATATTGTTTGCTTTCTCCCTTGAAAAATTCAAGTATCTGTTATTCCACATTGTTTAGTTATTCTTAGAACCAAAGGGTTAAATGACCAAAGGTTTAAAACCAAGGATTGTTTTCTGTTGCTTGGCTGCAATCTTATTTTACGTGTTTATTGTGTGTGAACACACATGTGAGCATGTGGCAATGGCATGCCCATGGTGCTCAGAGGGCAACGCTCAGGAGTTACTGGTTGCCTTTCCATCATGTTGAGTCAGGGTTTCCTGTTTCCTCAGCTCTGATGGCATAGTCCTTGCCAACTGGCCCTTTGGCTTCCTGTCTCTGTCTCCCATCCCACAGTGAAGAGCACAGGGACTGCAAATGCTGCTGTCACTTCTGGCTTTTATTTGGTTTGCAGGGATCAAACACACATTCGGGCGGTGTGGCAAGTGCTTTCGTGTGACGAACCATCTCCCTGGTCTGCAATATTCCATTTCCTTCTTTTATAAAATAGTTTTACTTATTCTTTGACAATGTCATAGATATCTGCAATGAATTTTCATCCTACCCGCCGTTAGTCTTCTATCGCCACTTGTTCAAGAATGATGCTTTCATAACTTCTTAAGTTTTTCCCATTGAGGCTAGGGAGATGGCTTATGGTTTCAAGTGCTTGCCACACAAGCAAAAAGACTGAAGTTCAGATCCCCAGATCACATATGAACGTGCCAGGCAGATGTAGCAGTGCATCTATAATTCCCACCTTCCCAGGGAGAACCTAGGAATCTTCCAGAGCAAGCTAGCTGGACAGACTAGCCCAGCAGGCAAGCTCTGAGCTTCATTAGAGACCCAGCCTCAAAGGAATAAGGTATAAAAATGATCAAGGATGATTTCTGACCAGCCTTGGACTTCCATACGCACATACATACATGCGTGCTTACATACCCACTTACATATGTGTGCCCCACACATGCAAAACAGCCATAGACACATATAATTCAAACACACATACACGTGAGAAAATAGACAAAGAAAACAAATCAGTTGAAAGTTGTTTTTTTTTTTCTGGTGGAGGTGGTTTTCTAACAGTGTCAGTGTGTTCCGTACCTCAAAAGGTTCTAGTGATTTTGCTATGTGTATTATTACCACTTTAAAAAGTTGTACATGCATATAATTAGAAGTACAGCGTTCTACTAGTCATTTTGCTACAGTATTATTACCACTTTAAAAAGTTGTGCATGCATATAGTTAAAGCACAGTACATGTGATATCAGCGAGATCTACACACCCACAGCTGTTCCTTCCTTCAAAGCCACCAATTTGCTAACAGTTCCCGTGTAACCTTCCAGAGACTCTCTGCAGATTGAAGCACAGAACTGTGTTTTGAAAGAATCACACGATGGGAATAATCCAACGTGTTTGTCCTGACTGGGGTGGGGAAGGGAGCAAGGCGGTGATGGATGTGTGAGGTGGGTGGGTGACTAGGGCCTGGAGGTTGGTGGAGATCAAAGCCCTCATTCGCAACGTTCCTGTCAGCTGCACTGTGGGCACTTCAGACCATACCATTTCCTCAGGAGCAGGGAGCTGAGTGGGTGGGAAAGTTGTGTGAAGCTGCGAGGCGAGGGTGGGGGTGGGGGAAATGGTGAAGAGATGGGGATGGCATGGAGTGGTTGAGAGAGGTGTGAGCATTGTCTAGTCTTCCTGCACTTCAGTCCAAAGGAGCTAGCTGTGAGTCCCCGGGTGAAGTTATGCAGAGGGGAACTGAGGGTGGGAAAAGTCAGGATAGATTTCACAATGGGGAGACTGTGTAGACGGTCCGTGGGGAGGTAATAGACGTCTGGCCACTGGAGGAGCTAGAAATAAGACTGGACAGTGAGCAAGACACCACGGATAATGCAGCATACTCCCTGGGGGCTGGCACAGTGACCTGAAGTCAGGCGCTTCCCTGCCTAGCTGCAGATCACTCTCAAATGATCCAAGGGAGAGAAACAATTGCTTGGAAAATGGCCGTGGGGGATAATGGGTATTGACAACAGCTATTGGCTGACTCTCCTCTGGGTATTAGGGCCCTCCTGCCTTGTGTCTGTATGGCTGTCTTTCCATCCATCAACCTGTCCCACTCTCCCTTAGTCCGTCCACTTATCGGTTTAGCAGTGTTTCAACACCTCTAAGTCTAAGAGGAGTATCGAAGGTTTCTAAAATAGGCTGCTAGGAGAAGTCATTTCCCGAGGGATTATTTATTTGGCAACTTGTGAATCGGATTGGAAGAATATTCCAGATAAAGCCCATGCTCTGTGAGTGTGGATATCAAGGCCAAAATATGGGGATAGGCTTGTCAGTTTTGAAGACCAGAGAAGATCTAGATGTGGCCCACCAAGGATGGATGGGGAGACTGAGAAATGTGTTGGATAGGTGACAGAGTCCTTTGGCCTCTGGGTGGGGAGCAGGTAGAAACTCCCTCTAAGATAATGGGGTTTGGATCTGAGTTTGGCATGTGTTTTCGAGTTGCTTTATGTCTTCTGGAGCCCTCTCTTCTGGAGTCGTTGAAAGTGGAAATATGCTAAAGCTCTTACATCTCCCCCTGAGGCCAGTCCAGCCACGAGGTGATGATGGGGTAAGGAGTCTGCCTGTCTGGTAGTTTTCCTTGAGCCCCAACGGAGGAGTCTATGCTATTCAGGGAAGGTACCTGGCAGGATGGTCATGCATGACAAAATAGGTTCCCAGAAGGGCAGCCAACTCAGGTGAATAACTTCTAACGGATTAGGGGAAGGAAAAATACCACAGTTTCATCTGGAAAAATGAAACTTAAGATTCGCATATATGTATGTATATATATATGTATGTATGATAGATAGATAGATAGTTCGACAGATAGATAGATACAGAATCAAAATCATTTTCAGGTGTAATTAGAACTGTGGTCTAATATTTAGGATAAAAATTTAGGGCCAGAAAGATGGCTCAGCAGGTAAAGGCACTTGCTTCCCAGCCTGGCAACCTGAGTTGGTAGGAGTCCTCATGGTAGGCGGAGAGCGCGACTCTTGCAGATTGTCCTCTGATGTCGACATGTGTGCTGCGGTATGAGCACACCCCAAGTAAATAATTAAACGTGCAAGTATTTAAGTGAAAATACTTAATTGTTTTCCTGTAACATTTGTGACAGCATCGATTTCTGTCTCATGCTTGCTTTCCTTGTCTAGTCATAAAAGTTGTTTCCTTTTGCAAAATGATACTTTATCGCTTTTTAAGGATTTGCTCCTCATCTCCCTGTGTTTCAATGATTCGTCAAATTCTTTTTTCCTTTGGGCAGGATGTCCTCCTACTCATAAGCCCAGCACTTGGGACACTGAGACGGGATTGTGAGTCCAGGACCAACCTGAGATGTACAACGAGGACGTGTTTCAGAAAACACACACACACACACACACACACACACACACACACACACCACACACACAAAATATTATATTACCCTCTTGCTTTTTGCTTTTTTTTTAATAGTGGGCATCAGGGGGAAAAATCCGTGTCATCTGAATCTTTCTCCATCAGTTCAGCTGAATTTGTGACCCCAGACCTTTTTCTGAGATTTGAGTTTGATTTTTCAGTTGCTTTGCGCCTGGAGCCCAATGTAACGTGCTCCATGCATCAGGGCTCGTTGCCACTTGGAAGGGCTCGCTGAAGGGAGACAGGTTTCAGTTAAAACTGTACTTCGTTTAGAGTTCTGCTGACTGTAGTTTCCCTAAGAAAATACCAACTGCATGTTCTTAAAGGGCAAATTTTTGGAAACAGACTCCTCTCTGTTAAAATGGAAGCACTTAACATTGGAAGGGCACAAAAGAAAAGAAAATTAAAATAATTGCCTTGGCTTCTGGGTTGAGATGGGAGGGTCTCATCTCAAGCATGAAAGGTACATTCCACATGTAACGTGACTTCCCCCACCCTTGCCACACTCTTATGTGGGTTTGACATTTATTTCTGTTACATGGATTGGACAGTTTTGTGTATGTCATAGTTAAGCATAGGTGTCAACTTGACTGTTGAGGGTTCGAGCTCTGGGCACAGTTGTAGAGAATTAATGGTTGAGTTAAGCCAGAGCAAACCCTTGCCAAGGAGGATTGTCTGCTGATGGGGAAGACCCAAGCCCTTGGTTGGATGGATTAGGCCCCTGGAATAAATGCCAGAGAGCATCGTTGAGAGAGTTGAACAATCCTTCCTGTTCACTTGGCCAGAACATGCGGTTGGCATGGTAGGAATTGCCCCATCCTCTCAGCTGTTTATGCAGTGATGGTGTGGCCAGTTCCCTTGGCCTTGGTGTTGGTGCATGCTCTCTGTCAAGCTGGACTGAGAACTGTAACCAGGAGACATAAGAGAGAATAAACCTTTGTTCCCTTAAGCCATTTGATGGTCATTTATCGGCAATGTTGCAGGCTGACTGCAACAGTGTGGGAAACCCTTGGATTTGGGGGGGGGATTTGCATGGGTAAAGTTAATGGAAACCTTATTCTCTTAAGATGAATTTGTTCCAAAGACACTGAAGGTTTGTATTATTTTATTGTATTTCCATCTTTGCTAATGTCTTGGGGTAGGGATTCTTGGTGGGCAACTGTCCCATGCACTGAAAGATGAATAATAGCTTCTGCTTTCTGTATAACATCATAACACATGCTTTCTAAAGTCATGAATGTCCTCGGAGAGCCCATGACTGTCATGGTTTGAAATGTGAATTGTCCCCCATAGGCCCACGTGTTTGGGAAGGTCACAGCACCTTTAGGAGGTGGAGTCTTGCCGGCAGAAGGCAGTCACTCACCAGGAGTGAGCTTCGAGGTCAGTTAGCCCCACTCTACTTGAGCTAGTGAGTCTGCTCTTGAGTCTGCGACAGCAGCTCTCAGCCTCCATGATGTCTGCGGTGATTCAGGCCGCCTTCGGCTTCTGGCAGCCAGCCCGGCCTTTCCTGTCACAATGGACTGTATTTCCCCTCGTGGAACCGTAGGCTGAATAAATCTCAACGCTTCCCTTACGTTGTTTGAGCCTGAGTGTCTCATAGCAACAACATAGAAGAGTAACAGTATAATCCCTGTCATGGTTGGGCACAGGTGTCCACTTGACAGTTGAGGGTTTGAGCTCTGGACACATTTGTAGAGAAGTAATGGTTGAGTTAAGCCCAGAGCAAACTTGCAAGAGATTGTCTAGCTGACAGGGAAAGTCCAACCTATGGTGGGTGGGACTAGGCCCTGGAATAAAACAGAGATCTGGTTGAGAAAATCGGCATCCTTGTGTACACTGGGCCAAACATGCTGATCTGGCAAGTAAGAATCGCCCCTCTCTCAGCTGTTATGTGGTGATGATGTGGCCAGTTCCCTCAATCCTGGTGTTGGTGTGAACTCTCCCATCAAGACGTACTACGAACTGTAAGCAGTAATCATAAGAGAAAATAAATCCCTTGGTCCCTTAAGCTGTTTGATGGTCATTTATCAGCAGCCATGCAGGCGGACTGCAATAAACCCCGATCTCAGAATGCATGAGAGATCCTTCCCGAGGGAGACTGAGGCAGCCTCCCCAGTGGATGGTGGGACGAGCTTCTGGTGTTGACCATGCTGATGGGTTTGAAAGTGAACGCGGTCCTGGGATCGGGGGGGGGGGGGATGGAAACTTTTGCTTTCTGGAGATAAAGCCAGAGGGGAGCCATCTTGGGTGCCGCTGGAACAGGCCTTGTGAGGGAGGTGCTGGGAGTTTCAGAATCCTGAGTCCCGTGGGATGAAGCTAGCAGGGAAGATATGGGGAGAAGCCATCTGACCAAGATTCTCCATGACCTTGGCTCAAAGGTCATCTGAATCCCAATTCAATGGTCCACCCCCTCCCTTCCCCTTGCAGGTTATGTTTATTTTATTGAGTCATTTTTAAACTGCTTTCCTTCAGTCAGTATTCTCTGGTCTTGTCTCTTCTTAGTAAGACTCAGCCCTTGGGGCCTGGGGCCTCCTCAGTTGCAAGCCCACAGTGGAATCGTCCTGCTCTAACCCCCAGGTCGGAAGCTTATGATAGGCGTTTAACTTTAAATGTGAGCATTTAATCAAATATAGCTTTTGTGTATGTGTGCGTGTGTGTGTGTGTGTGTGTGTGTGTGTGTGTGTGTGTGTGTGTGTATACAAGTATTATATAAGCACTTGTATGTGTGGGCTCTGCTTTGGCATGCATGGGGAAGGCCAAGAACATCCCTTCAGGTATAGTCTTAGACTCCCCCTTGCTTGAGACAAGATGTCATACCATGGAGTAAGCTCGCCGTTAGCCGGCCCACGAACTGCCTATCTCTCCCATTCCCGTCTTCTGTGTCTCCTTAGGCGCGTGAGGACTGCTGGTTCTTTGAAGTGATGTCCCACTTTTACATACATTCTGGGGCCTGAACTCAGTTCATCATGCTTGTGGCAAGTGCTTTGCCCCCTGAGTTTTCTCCCCAGCTCTACAATGATAGGCCTCTCTCTTTACCTGGTCGTGAATGGGTGAGTTCCTTTGTCTTTCTCTTTCATCCTGCCGTGGTGGGTGTCGGTGGCATGTGCTTAGAGAATTCCCAGTACCTTGAAGTCAGTCCTTGCTCCGTCCCCCTGTACCGTCCCCCTGTACCTTCCAGCTCTTTCCACAGCCTTCGGCCCTGTCTCTTTAAATAGTTAAGGAGACGGTGCATTGTTTGACAGTTTAACAAACATAAAAAATAATTTAGCTCACACTTAATTTTTATCAGAAGGCGAGTTTCATGTTTCAAGTATTGCAATTTTATTTTTGAGTTTCTACATCCTGTTTCCCTTAACGTCACTTTGGCTTCTAAGGGTATAATTTTGAAATTATGAGCACTGATGGACTTGTTACTATTTCTTCTTTTGTGTATATAATGTTTCAAAAACTGTTGATGGCTAAATGTCATTTTTATACTTTCTGGATTCATAACAGTTCAATTTCATTCAAAAACAATTAATAATATTATGTATCTTAGGAATAGCTGTCATGTCTCTGGTGGATATGACATACTGTTAGATATTTTAAGTTAGAAGTTCTGTCTGCAGGCCAAGTTTAGCAAGATGAGGAGCAGGCTGTTTTCTAGACAGGCAGAAGGATGGAGGGAATTCGAGAGGAGCCAGCATCCCAGAAAGGAACTGTCTGCAAACCAGTGCGACTTCTCAACTCAGAAAAATAAACGCACACTCGGCAGCCCACCTCGAGCATGTTTTGTTTTTGTTTCCACGTTATTTGTGCCTGCTTTCCTTCTGCACACAGCAAGACAATCTGACGGCTTCAAGAGGGCAGATATTACTGCTGACTATAAACCATCCAGGGCTGCGTTCCCAGACTTGTTGGGGAAGGCTCCCCCCCATTCCCCCCCACAGCTCCCATGTGTTGGCTCTTGCATTTTCTTTTTAAAGAGCCTAGGCTGGGATGAAAACATTCCATAAAGGGTCATTGTTTGCAAAATGGAACTGTCCCTGCTTGGAGAGAGCTGGGCTCTGCAGAATGATGTCAGCCAGAAGGGGGTTCCTGGGGGGGGGGGTCCCTGCCTCAGGCTGCGTTGGCTGGTTCAGCCTGTGGAATCGCTAACTCTCCCTCCTCAGAAGGGATGGCTTTGGTGCTTTTGCCCTTTGGAAATTTCTGGAACCTCAATAGTTGGAGGCTCTTAAGGAGATTAGGTAGGGCCAGTGAATGTTTCTTCATTTTGTGTGTGTGTGTTCATGGGTTCACATGTTCAATCCTCAAGCAACAATTCCATCCAACTTGGTATGTATGTATGTATCATTTCTCTATCTATTTCTCTATCTATCTATTTCTCTATCTATCTATTTCTCTATCTATCTATCTGTCTGTCTATCTATCTATCTATCTATCTGTCTGTCTGTCTGTCTGTCTGTCTGTCTGTCTGTCTGTGTGTGTGTCTTTGAGTGAAGGTCTCACTGACTAGAACTAGAACAGGTAGGCTAGCCTGTCTGTCCAGTGATATGGATGGAGATTTGCCTGACTCAGTCTAGCACTATGATTACAAGCAGGTACCACCATGTGCCTGCCTGCCTTCCTTCCTCCCTCCTTTCCTCCCTCCTTTCCTCCCTCCTTTCCTCCCTCCCTTCCTTCCTCCCTCCCTCCTCCCTCCTCCCTTCCTTCCTTCCCTCCCTCCCCTCTCCCTCCCTCCTTCTCCTCCCTTTCCTTTCTCTCCTTCCTCCTCCCTTCCTTCCTCCCTTCCTCTCTCCTCCTCCCTTCCTCCCTCCTTCCTCCCCCCTCCTCCCTCCCTTCCTCCCTCCTCTCCTTCCTCTTTCCTCCTTCCTTCCTCCCCCCCTTCCTTCCTCCCCCCTCCCTCCCTCCCTTCCTCCTTCCTTTCTTCCTCCTTTCCCTCCTTCCGTCCTTCTTCCTTCCTTCCTCCTTCCTCCCTTCCCCTCTCCCTCCTCTCTTCTTCTCCTCCTCCTCCCCTTCCTTTCCTCCTTTCCTTCCTTCCTTCCTTCCTCCTTCCTTCCTTCTTGTCTACTTCCTATCGCTTCATGCCCGCCCTGCCGCAGTGGGAAGAGACGAGGACGCCCCGCGCGTCCCTCGGCGTGAGCACTCTGCGTAACCACTGACGTTAACTGATGTCTCTCGCAAAGAAAACAGGGGAGTCTCTAGTGAGTCGATCGTCGCGGGATCATCTGTGCTGCTACGCAGAGATAGTAGGCAGGATAAATAGTAGCAAGAGAGGGGCGCACGAAGGTGTCACAGCATCCTGAAGCAGTCACTCTCTCAACACGTCTGCTACCTAGATACCCCTACCTAGCCGGAGCTGCTATCTCATCCGACGAGACGGCGGCCGCTCGAAGTCGCGCAGGACCGACGCCTCGCCGCACATCACGTAGTGACGAGTGGCCCGCTTCTCCCGCATCCTCAAAGATAGTCTACGCCACCACGCGAAGTCTCCGCTCTTCTCGGCTGCTGCTCCATCGTCTCCTTCGTCGGTCTTGCCAATCCGAGTCTGATCTCGTATCTAGTGAACTCGAAAGTGAGTGATATCGTATTATCGCTCTCTCGCGCCGACGGATTCGCCTGTCTTTCTCGTGGCTCTGCCAAGCATCTGCGTTCCTCGCGCCCATAGGTCGAGGGCGGCCCTGGAGGAGGAGGTATCGGTCTCCCGGGCCTGCTGGGCTCCATGCCTCTCGCTGTCCGCGCGTTCGACTGCCGGCCGGCCGGCCGGAAGCCGGGGGTTCGTTCGCGGGGCGGGCAGGATTCGTCGTGGGGCGGGCAGGCGGGCAGGCGGCGGGCGGGGGGTCGGGCAGGCTGGGCGGGTCGTGGGTGGCGTGCTCGGGGATGCGATCTCCGCCGCCTCTGGGCTGAAAGGTCAGGAACGTAGCAATCCACTGCGGCAGAAGGGATAACGGTAATACAGGCCAATGAGGAGAGACTCCGGGGCTCGCCGGCCCGCAGAGCTGCAGGCGGTACAGAGAGGAGCGGGAGGTCACAACCGGAGGCCAGTGAATTGACAGCTAGCGTGGAGACCAGCCAGCCGACCGAGTGACGCGAGAGCGTGCCCGCGGATCGGGCAGATATAGGGAACAGAGGTCAAGCAGCAGCGCAGTCCCGTGCGTTTAGCCACGCCGCGCGTGCGCGCGCGCTGAAGGGTCGGCGCGCGGGCGCCGCGAGGAGGCGACGGCTCCCGCCCGCGCCCGGCGGAAAGCTCACAGGCTAGGCGGCGGCAGGGGTTCGGCCGGGCGCGAGAACGCGCGCGCCGATTGCGAAGCCCGAATCGTCACCCTCAGCTGCAGAGAAACGGGTCGGGCCGCCCGCCCGGGCGGCGGCCCACACGCAGCCCGGGGGAGTGAAGTCAGGGCGGATCTCCGTCGGCGGCCAGACCGCGCTCCCGGCGGAGAGGTGCAGGGCCGCGTTAGGGAGAGAGAAGTAGCGGGGAGGCGCGAGTAGTCGCCCTCCGCGTCCGAGTCCCCGGAAGAGAGTGGAAGGAGATCACCAGAGCCGGGCAAGGGAGCAGCCCAACTAGTCCCGCGCTCTATCCCGTCACCCTCTGTTGAGACGCGCCCTGCGCGAGAACGCAAGCACCGGCACGAGCGGAACAAGGGGCGACGAGGCCGTCAGCCGGAGGGGCGAGAGAGGGAGCCGCGAGAGAAGAGGTGCCGGCCGCGACGGCAACTGCGACGTATCGCGGACGCGGCTCTACTCGCCCTGCTGTGGCGCACTCTCAGTCGTAGCGGCTACACCTGAGAGCGGGTCGCTGTTGTCCAGCGACGCGTGTGTGTCCGGCGCACGTGCACGGTCAGCGCGGGCCGCCGGGCTGAGCTGTGCGCCGCCGCGCTGCAGACGGTTGCACGCGAGGCGAAGTCGTAGGTGCGTGGTTCCATAAACAACCAGGGGGGGGGACGACACGTTTGAGCACGGTGCCCC